>JAHWFP010259019.1:0-80919 GCA_023313725.1 Lithobius niger | reverse complement strand
CACTGCCGCCTCCCCAGTAAAGTGATTCTAGCGTCGTCCCTGGCTAGGAGTCATTGCCAATCAAAGACGTCAGGGGCGTTACAAGGACATCAGCCGTCGTAGCGTCCGCCGTTACAATGTGCTCATCCAGAAGATAAACAGTAAAAAAGAAGAAATTGTACGGAAAATAATAAAATGATGAAAATGTAACAGAATTACTAAGTTTATGAAAGGTGACTGAAAAGGTAGTATTTCCGATTTAACTTCTAAACGCCGGAAGAGGGTGGCACCAGTGCTGAACAAAGTGAACGCACCATGCCAGCATGATGACTCCAGTAATTTGTTGGGAAGCGACATGCCACACAAAGAAGAATTACGGTTGCGATTCAAACCAGTTATCGACAAATTGAATAAATTAAACCTCGTCGGTAATTGTTAATCACCAGAAAATTTTAAACATGAGGATTCTACATGCCACAACTTAGACTGGAATGAAAATGTCCCTTACTTAAGGCGACTCGCATTATAGGCGACTCGCATGTGCGCCATTTAAAAATGAATCGCCACTCAAACTCGATGACTTGGACCTTCCCAGGCAGTACTGTTCAGCAGCTGACACCAAATCTCGAGCAATTGCTACTTAACGCGGACGCGCTTACTAATGTGATAATCTGTGCGGTTCCAACAATGTGTTGATAGACACACCACAGGTTATCGTTCGGAACTTGGAAATACTGGCAAACAAAATAAATTTTTTACTGCCAAAGGCAAAACCTCTTTCATAGGTATCTTCCGGCCAGGGACGTCTATCCCCCCCCCGCCGAGGGGGTGGCGCGACTCTCCCCCCCCCCCCGCCCATTCCTGGTCATCGCGTAGTTAGTGTCATATCATTATGTACATTTTTCCGTAGAAATAAACTCACACGACTCGTGAGCTGAATTACTACGACTTGCCTTCACCATGTTTATGATGTAGCCCAAGCGAAAAAACTGCGTTCCCAACATTTACCTGCATTTGGACTGAATTTTGTAAAACCATGTGACACGGGCAAGAAAACCAGGAGGAAGGCACCTTTACTAAACTGGACGATGTGAGATCACAGCACAGTCAGGATAGAAGCAAAGCTCAGTTTCTCGTAAATTGCAACGTTTGACATTTAATTATTATTGACATATTATCAACACCAAACACTGAAAATTCCAGCGCACACCCTTTATTTTATTTGCCTATTACTATCATCTCTCAGTTTGAAAGTGGTCGTGTGGCTGAGCAGTGGTCTAAAAGACTGGAAGAGGGACATGGAAAACCCTGCCAGTCTGTGCCAACTAAGCAAGTGTGAATGTGACAGAATACATCCCTTTAGCGGCATTAGGATATATTCTGGCCAATCGTCCCCTACTGTGGTGGTATGTTTCCCGAATCGAATCCCCGGGTTTACCTCTCCTTTATTACACTCCTTTCTCCTTTAAAATGTCGAGTAATATTCAAATCTTAGTCATTACTACAATTTTAAATAAATTTGTTGAGCCTTTCATCATGTGAAGGATGATGCAAGGCTCATGAAATTTATTTTAAAAAATTGTTTAGTAATGACTGTACATGGCTTTAATTCTTCATAAGTATAGGCCTGCGTGTAATAAGATTTACAGTACATCCAACAAGGCCACGCTCATTTTGGAAATGAGCTTTTTTTTCAATTGATTGCAAAATTGGTGACATCTTCAAAGATGACAAGTCAGCAGCAATAATAGCGAAAAATTTAACGTCCCATTATGAGTTAATCCTGGTCTTTGGATTGAGCCTCCAGCACATTCCTGGAGTCATGGTGACACGTGAATTTTTTCGTCATTATTGCTGCTTTCTTGTCATCTTTGACAGTACACAATATTGGTTCCATTGTCCTCTTCGTATGTTGATAATTTACTGCTAATTTAATTTCCTTAATTTGAAAACTGATTCGGACGTATCACAATTCGTTCAACCCATACCAAAAGCTCTCATTTCGAAGCTCTCATTGCGGCATTTTACTCACCTAATGAAGACCTTTTAAATAAGATATTCCTTTACCCCTCATTTCATTGGGAATTTCTGAGTTGGGGCCCCAGGGGAGGGGGGGGGAGGCGAAATGCCGGTTGTACACAAAGATAGACCCTTTAACCAAACCTATATTGCCAGGGTTTCATTATCTTCTTTCAACCCATTCAAAAGTTATGAAGCTGGACTGGTAGTTTTGGGACACCGTGTATATATATAACATTTTTATTTCAGCATTTTATTCTTAACGATAAATTAGCTAACAGTATACAATTTTCTAACCGAAAATAAATATTTTGGTTTTTTTAAAGTTGTTCTTTGACTACTGCTAAAACGCAGATTTTAAGTAAAAAGTACGTGCTTAAAAATTTGTTGAAAAATAATAGCATTGCCCTGAAGCCGGCAAAAAAAGTAAAGATATTAAAAAAAAAAAAAAAGGGGGGGGGGGGATAGCTAGCCTTGCGCCACACTCATGTTTCAAGTCATGGAATAATTCTTTTAAATAAAATATCACATTGACACAATTGCCTTTAAAATGAACCAAAAACGGAAATAAAAAAAAGCTCGTGTTGCGTTTACTTGTCTCCTCCGTTCCGTTACAATACTTGCTTGGAAAAAATAAAAATTGTCCCATAATAGCTAGGTAAACTTTCAAGGATATTTAGTTCATAAATTCATTAACACATTGTGTTATAGAGTATGCACAGGGCAAATGGGGGATTGAGTCGCGAACCCCAGCTTCTCATTCATTCACGAAATCCAAAGAACGCAAGCAAAACGCAGCCAAGTCTGCTCAAACATTTCTTGAGTTGGGTAACCCATTAATTTCCAGCCTTAATTTTAACGTATTATTTTATTAGTTCTCGACTACTTTTTGTTGCCGTATTGTGTCAAATAAACAGTAAAACCGTAAAAGAGACAGGGGTGCCCACATGGGGGGAACGTGAGGAACATCGCAATTTTTTTTTTTTTTTTGGGTGGTGAGGGCCTCCCCAACCAATAAGCCAGCCAGTTGTAAAAACGAGAAGTTAATATCATTATGATTATCACACAACGAACGATACAGAACCTCGTGTACGAAAATCACACATATAGAAATAATGTAGTACAGAAAACCACTTTTATGATCTCACACGTTTCGACTCGGAGTGCATAACCATGATTCGAACTGGCGGCAACCCAATCCATTCCCAGATCACTGACATATTTCAGTATTGGCTTTTAATTTTGTGTATTCTAATTCCCCCTCCCCTCCCCCCCCCCCTCCAACTTTGTAAAAGTTGTGTATTTCGCAGCATGATTATTCATTTAGGCCCAAATAATCATGCAATGAAATATACAACTTTTCGGAAAATTGGTGGCGGTAGAGGGGGTGATGGAAAAAACTTAGGGGGAACTCCCCTCATACCTTTTTTTTTGGGGGGGGGGGGTGGACACCTGATCGACTGTATAAGAAATGTTTGGCTGGTTCAGTTTGCAAAGCAACCATTAGTACGACCTGATGCAACAATTATTTTTGCATTCAGTATTGAACTAGTATCACTACTGACATACTCATGAATTACATTCATAACAAGATTCGTAATGCTTTAGTGGAGAAATCGAATGTTGTTGATAGGGCGAATAATACCGTCGCCAACGTTTATACAACATAACAGTTGGCGCTGATAATACTGTCCACCATAGGTCTTGCAATTGGCGAATACTAACCAGACACATGCAAATACATTGTGGTGAGAAAGATGTGGTAGGCGACTGTGGTAATAGCTTAAATGGCCCATCTGTTTTAAGCATGCATCCTGTGGTTCATGATGCTCCAGCAGTGGTAGACTCGCAATGTCATCCCTCTGTTGCTAGTGACAGTGCACCTGGTAATGGTGAATGTTTAAACTCAGTAACCAAAGTTAAATCCTTGGATATAAGCCAACTTAATCTCGAAATGAGCAATCTAACTTGTACTGTCTCGAACTCATTCGCTGATCTTAAGGATCACTTACGTGACCAGATACTTAAGGCTTCCGAACATTGTGTGCTACACCATTCAAATGCAAATACAAAGACAAACTCCGCAAAAGAGGTGTCGACTGGCTTCTGCGACAAAATGTTATATTTTCTGGATTCCCTTGGCGAGCTAATGTCTACTGGACTACAAACAATTGAAACCAAACTAGAAAGTATAATCATGAAACAATCAGTGACATTACTTGATTCGATGAGCAAAATGATGTGTATGCAGGAACAGATCCTGCTCAACGCTCAGCCCTGCAGTGTACCTCTTCCAATGCAGGAAATTGATGGCCAAAGCAAAATTGTTGTTAGCACGGTTCTAAATACCCAAAGTGAAGGTAATATACAGGTTGTATCCGCACATGTAGATACACTTTGTGAGTCATCTGTCCCTGGCTTACACTCTGCTGTTGTTAAACCTACATTGATCCAAAGAAACACCCCCTGTAATCCCTTAAAACCGGCTCCAGCTGCTGAACATTTGAACCCCCCCATTCAGAATCGGCAGTGTGACAACTTAGGATTAATAACGAATTTCGATGCAGTTACCCCTGAAGTCCCCTCTAACCCTAGCACTCTAATTATTGGAGACTCTCAGGTCAGACATATCAAACTTCCCTCGAAACTTAATTCCAGAACTTGGTGTTTTCCCGGAGCACGCATTGAGCATGTTATAAAATTTATTCCCGAGATCATGAAGTCCCATGCCGAGGCCACTCATGCTGTTCTGTGTCTGGGCACTAACAATATTGGCTACGACTCTCCCAGTAGTATTTCTGAAAGGCTGTCACAGCTAATGAGACTAATAAAAGAGTACCACCCTGAAATCAAACTCTCCATCATTGGCCTGCTACCCCAGTGGGTCCCAGAAGCTATTTGGTTCGACCTCAAAAACTATTTGGTCCGCTGCAACGGTCACATTATGAACATTTGCAAACTCGAGAATGTAACATACATCTCCATGTGGGATGCTATTATAAATTCCAGGTACCTCTTGGCAGGAGACGGAGTACATTTTTCTGCTATTGGAAAAAAACATTTAACTAACGTGATGACTAAGGCCATTCTGGGAAACTACAGGTGGATAATGGTCTAAATGTAGGCCCAGGTTTTTTCCTCCCTCTTGGATCCTTGTCCCTTCCGTCTACCACAGATACTTCAGATCGGTCTGTTAATTTGAACACTAACCATAAAGCTCACCTAAATTGTCTGTTTCTAAATGCACGAAGTCTTGTGAACAAACTTGTTGAATTCAATATGTTATTGTTAAGCGATTTATATGACCGTATCTTTGTTGTGGAAACTTGGTTAAATAATACGATAACGGACGCGATGCTGACTGGCAACATATCGTACAACATCGAAAGGAGAGACCGTTTGACTCGTGGTGGTGGCATTTTATTTGCAGCAAAAAAAGGACTCTTGTACCATGTAACAAACGTATGTACTACAGTTGAAGCAATGACTTTGGACCTATTCAATGAAAAGGTTTCGATAACTATTGGGTACATCCCTACTGGGGATGACTTCAATACCGTCACATTAATGTGTGAATACATTAACTCAGAATTTAGATCTGACCGTACCAACGTTATTGTTGGGGATTTCAACCAGCCAACAATTGACTGGCTACATTCAGGAGCAACAGGAAAAACAGGCACTACAATGTTTAACTGTTTCTCAGACTTGGGTTTGGAGCAGTTAGTCATCGAGCCAACACGGGGCAATAATATACTCGACCTTATCTTGGTTGACAATGAACGCACTATTACGGACATTGCTGTCTTACATGGACTCGGTACTAGTGACCATTCTATGCTGTCCTTTTGCATCCACACCATCCATTCAATTGACCCTACTGTGTCAAACTTAAAAATTAAAAAAATTGACTTGGAGGGCATAAAAAATTCTCTTCATGAGATCGATTGGAATCTTGGGATGGTTGATGCTACCGATGTAGATATAATGTGGAATATTTTTATCGCTACTATAAATGACACCTTGGATCAACATAGTACACTGCAAGTCAACTCTTTTCGGCATAAAAAACACATCCCTCGTGAAGCCAGGAAATTAAGCTCGCGTAAAAAGAGACTTTGGCGCCATTATAAAAGAAATCGCTGTGATGATACCAAATCATTGTATAAGCAAGCTAGCAGGAACTATGCAGATTGTGTAAAGCGATTGTCCATCCAAGCTGAAAGTAAAGTTATAAAGGAAGGTAATCTTGGTGCACTTTACAGGTTGGTAAAAAATAAAACTGGAATTAAGCGAAGTATCCCACCCTTAAAGTTAAAAGGACAGGTGGTATCATCAGACGAGGCAAAGGCAAATGCCTTAAACAATATATTTTCCAAAAACTTCATCTCCGATAATGGAGCCATCCCCGATAATCAGAGGAACCTAATGCATGCGTTCACACAAACCTTAGATAATGTGTCTTTCTCAAGCGAGAAAGTCCTCAAAGCAATTAATGATACAAAAACTAGCCATGCCATTGGTCCTGATGGACTATCCGCATATTTTTACAAAGAAATGCGGAATGAGATTATCTCTCCATTGGTGATAATATTTAAATGCTCAATGCAGTCGGGCAAAATCCCTAAATGCTGGAAAAAGGCACGTGTAATTCCAATCTTCAAAAAAGGTAATGCATCCGATCCACATAACTACAGACCAATATCTCTTACTTGTGTACCCTGTAAAATTATGGAAAGAATTATTAAAAATGAAATGCTAAATTTCCTAAACGAACAAGATATAATCTCGTATGATCAATTTGGTTTTTTGCCTGGACGCTCAACAACGCTACAGCTACTGGACGTCCTTAACGACTGGACTAGTTGTTTAGATGAGGGTTACCCAGTTGACGTAGTTCTAATTGATTTTGCGAAAGCATTTGACTCCGTTGTCCACCACAAATTACTATTTAAACTAAAAAACATTGGCATCAGAGGGCAACTACTGGCTTGGATTACTGATTTCCTTGTGGGCCGTAGCCAGCGTGTCGTAGTCGGGGAATCGGTGTCAGATGATGCTGTGGTTAAAAGTGGTGTTCCACAGGGGTCAGTTTTAGGTCCATTGTTATTCACTATTTTCTTAAATGATCTATCGCCAACTTCTGCTGGTGTAAAATTGCGAAAATTTGCTGATGACGTTAAACTCCACTCTGCAATGAAATCAAGACAGAGTCACATTGGTATCGTACATGAACTTGATGAACTAAAAAACTGGTCAGATCAATGGCAGTTGCCGATTTCGGACAATAAATGCAAAGTGTTGCATATCGGGGGTAACAATCCATCATATAATTACTACCTATCGGGTTCAAAATTGGAACCATTAACTACTGTCAAGGATTTAGGTGTCTTGCTCTCTACGAATCTAACGTGGACTCACCACTGTAACGCTGTCATTAAAATAGCAATGCAACGTGCAGCTATTATCAGAAACTGTTTCACTTCTAGGGATGTCCCAACTTTACTGTGGGCCTTTAAAGTATATGTCCGTCCGCTTGTTGAATACGCCAGCCCCGTTTGGTCCCCGTCACTTCGAGGAGACATTCTGAGGTTAGAAAGAGTGCAGCGAGTGTTTACCAAACTTCTCCCAGGGTTCCGAAATATACCATATGCAGCCAGACTGAATAAATTGAAAATTGATTCTTTGGAACTACGCCGGGTAAAAGCCGACCTGTCATTCACATATTGTCTGTTGCATGGTCTCCTGGATTATGATCCATCTTTTTTCTTTGATGTTAATAGAGAAAGGCGGACCAGGGGTCACTCCCTGAAATTGGTTAAGAAACCCTTCAGATTAAACTGCAGAAAATACTTTTTTGTAAATCGGGTCATTAATGTTTGGAATGCTTTACCTGATGATGTTGTCACGGCACCCTCTATAAATTGTTTTAAATTCAGACTAAATAAGTGTAACCTACTACCATACATATCAGACTATTCCTAATGTTATTTTTGCTATATTGTTGTACAGATATTTCTATCTAGCTATATGTATTTGTTATCACTTAATGTTGGTAAGATATAAGCGGTTTCTGTAAAAGCCCTATCTTACCATTTTGCTAATTTACTCGGCAAATAAACTTTTTATTATTATTATTATTATTATTACTTACATACTCGGCACTCGGTAACGTTTCGTACAAGTAGCCTAATGCTTATTACCAAGAATTTATAGGTAACCCTATAAACCCTATAAATTCTTGTTATTTCGTATATCTGTTCATACATCAATGTGCTAAGTAATATTTAAGAAAAATAAAGTTGCTTATCGTCGTAATGAGGTAACTTTTTCTTTACGAACGCAGCGTCGCATTGATTTCCATCCATCACTATGCAGTGGACAAAAAACGTGCCACGAGAGACAAAAGAACATCAGAGCTGAGCAATGGTTAACGCAGCTGCCCCTTGGTGTTCTACGTGCTTTACTGCATTGCACTAACGTTTTCAGTCAACATCACAGGAATTTGTGGCGCGCTTCTGTGACACACGGATAGGGAATATAAATAAAATGAAACCTTGCAGGCTGATAGTCTAAATTAAACCAAACTATACAACATAATTATAAAGTTTTACTTCCTTCAGTATTACACTGTAGTTTCACGTGCTCACATATTTTTTTTCACTGCTCTAATATTTGCTATTTATTCCCCCAGAATTCTACGTGAAGACCCATTTTGTACGGCCCCCCCCCCCTATTTCGTCAGTGGCGCATGAGCGCCATCGACCCCCCCACGTAGACGCCCCTGCTTCCGACGCCTACAGATTCATCAACTCTTGAAAGACAAAGATATTTCGGTTGTGAACAATTTGTTAAGGAATTTCTGCATCAAACTCAACAAATTTTGGGGGAAAAAGCTGTAAATAGAGTTGGCCGTAAGTTGAAACGTAGCAACAGTACTTTTCAAATCTAAATTATTCAGTGTTACTTAATGTTAAAGTAATCCACCCAAAACTAAAACTGGTAAGAGAAGCCGCCAAGTTTACAAAAGGGGTCGGCCTTTCAAAGTAGTGATATCATTCAACCAGGGAAAGGCCGCCAAGGTTAATCCTATTAGCCAAGTTAATCGCACTTACTAATAGTTCGATGGTTAAATGAAAAAAAAGAAGATTGCTACTAGCGGTAGCAATCTTCACGTTTTCATTTAACATCCAGAGTATTATTCGGTGCGATTAACTTGGCTAATAGGATTAACCTTGGCAGCCTTTCCCTGGTTGAATGATATCACTACTTAGAAAGGCCGACCCTTTGTGTAAACTTGGCGGCTTCTCTTACCAGTTTTGGTTTTGGGTGGATATTACGACTTTCATAGGCCTGTGAATGTACAAAAAAATCACACGGTGTAATTGTCACCCCTACCTTTTTTGTCTAGGTATTTTATTGTATGAATGTTCTGATTCATAATTTTCACATTTGTTATTGTCATTCCAAATAAATTAATAACAAGCGTAACAGTATGATAATTGCAAGGACCTAATCAATTCCTATGGAATAAAAGATACTCTGTGTCTTATTGAACCAGTAATGAGAAATTTATTCGGGTCGTGGGGCATATAATTAATTTTGAATTCGTGTACCGTAAAAAAAAAAAAACTATTTGGATTTGGTGGGGAAAAAAACGACCAAACCTTTGCAATAAAAGATACTCCGTTTCTTCGTGAACCACCTACTTGCAACTACAATGAATTCTGACAATTAGGTACTGAAACGATAAGCGTGTAACACTTAAGCATGTTATCATCTACTGTTGGATGACAATACAAACAATGGTTACAATAATAGTTTTGCACTTACGAACCACTTCATGACCACGTGCTTCTAGCTGCAACCCCAATTTTAGAAAAAGGCACTTCCCCATATGATGCTTTACCTGTCTGCCGAAATTTAGATCTGGCAACTTTTCCCTAATGAGCTGTAGACGTGTCGTTATACCCTATGAGAATTAACATGGGAGCCTGCGGACTAGTTACTAGTCACCAGTAACACAAATCAACGTTATTGAGGACACTTTCTCTCCATGAAGGACACGTTCCCACATTTTCGTGTTGAGTTTTTCTTTGTTACTGGAACCAAGACACCTGATTCAAACGATTTGCAAAGATTTCTACCGCATGGGGAATTTACACCAGTATGCTGAAATCACGCATAAGTTGGTTTCAGTTAAAAGACAGTCTGCTAGTGAGCCGCCATCTGACAACAATTACACTCTAACAATTACGCTCTAACAATTAAGCTCCAACAACCATAAAACGTCTACTTGTAAGAGATATACTAGCGAAAATAGTATAGAAAGAGAAAATATTATCTAATGAGCCGCCATCTGACAACAATTACACTCTAACAATTACGCTCTAACAATTAAGCTCCAACAACCATAAAACGTCTACTAGAAAGAGATATACTAGCGAAAATAGTATAGAAAGAGAAAATATTATCTAGACACACGCTTATCTAGACACACTAGCGTGTGTCTAGATAATATTTTCTAATAATTTAAATTCATCAGTTAATTTATTTTGTAAAAAAATGCATAATAAAAAAACAGAATTTGGTCAGAATTAGGTTTTTTCTACCTCTCTTGCTGAAGAATGTTTACGAGAAACATCCGAAATTTGCTTAACGATTGTGTTTCAAACATATCTCGGGAAGACGAAAATAGGCCCTCAAATAGCGTAATATGCTTCAGCTTCCAGGGCTCTGCCCCGGACCCCGCTAGGGGGGAGCTTACAGCGCTTCCCAGACCCCCTACCTGGTTTTGCCGGCCCCTTGCCAAAGTAGAACAAAGTTTAATAAAATGTTAATTTTCTTTGCCCTCCCTGTCGGGGAATCGTTGCCCCCCCCCCCTCCATCTAAAGTTGGCTGGCGCCACTACTGACGTGCACAATTATAGGGGTCATCCTAACTAAGGAGGCGGAGGAACGGTTTGTTTATTACGAAGTATTCATTACCACCTTGGTGAGTACTTACTAGTTGTACAGCCTTATGCTGACTGAAATTGATTGTCCCCGAAAAAAAAAGTTTTCATAATCAAAACTGTCATTTGGAAACTTCTACACCTGCCAGTGCCTAAAGGCAACGTAATAGGTTTGCATAAATACGTTTGCATTTATGTTGCCTTTTGGAATTATGTCAAGAATGCCGGAGCGGAGAATCGAACCCACGACCTTTGACACGAAAGGCCGAAGCCCTACCGCTGAGCCATACTGACAAGGACAACAAGAAACGTCCATAGGCAAAGTTTCCTTTTGGCTGTGACACTGGCTCACAGGACATCGGCCTTTAGTTTGAAAGGTCGTGGGTTCGATTCCCCACTCAGTCATCCTGACATATAAGTCCAAAAGGCAACGTAAATAGGTTTGCATCTGTATTTATTTAACTCTTGTTGAGCCTTTGGCTTTCTGTGTTTAATACCGTTCAAAGGTTGAAAATGAGCAAAAAATTGAATGGTAACTGTGAAACGGGCGTGGCTCGGTCCCTAATAGTGGTAGACCCTTTTCATTTCCCTTGATTCAAAGACGACATTCTCACCTTATGAATAAACCTAATTGGATTCATTCATCTAAATTATAACCGTCACAAGAGCAGTTTAAATTTGAAAATGAGCGAAAAGTTCAATGGTAATTGTGATACCAGCCCCTAGTAAAATGGGCGTGGCTCGGTCCTTAATAGTGGTAGACCCTTTTCATTACCCTTGATTCAAAGAAGACATTCCCACCCATAGATATAAACAACTGATATACAAACTGCTTTTGAGTAACACTAACGGTTCTTGCATAATATGCCAAATGGCAACAAATCGAGTAATAGTTGGGCGCCATTTTTTTCGCCATTTTTAATGCTCAAGGTTTACAGCCTGGCACCCTTCAGAACTTAAAGTGCACATCCTTTTGAGTAGGTGCCAGCAAAAAACTGCCTTCACAATGTTAGGTACATTACAATTTCTTTTGTATAGCCTTATATGTATTACATGCATTTTTTTTTGCCAATTACGTAGAAATAAAATTTCTAATGGGCCACTAAGGTGGGCACAGCATAATATTAGTGGGGGAGAATGAGACAACCCCCCACCACCACACAGCTTCCCCAGTATGCGAAGGGCTAAAGCGTTACAAATAATTTGCGATGGAAGTCGGCAAATCTTAGACCATAGTCGGATTTTTTGGGCCTGCGCCCCCCTACTTACTAAGGCTTCGCTACGCCCCTGGATCTACCACTGTTTGAACTCCAAAATTACACCAAAACGCGTGGACACCATCTAAAACTCCTTATTCTGCGGTCAAGGCTTAATTGCCGAAAACATTTCTCTGCAGTGAGAGTGGTGCCCGTATGGAATGCGCTTGGTGAGGAAATTGTCTCGGCTGTGTCGGTTGCTAATTTAAAACTTAAATTGAATAATGTGTGTTTGCGGGCACACCTTAAACGACCTGAATTTGGTTAGCTGTTTGGTTATTATTTTAGCAACTAGTTCAGGTGATTGCTTGGCTTCAAATATATTATAACAAGATATCGAGTGATATCGATTTGCTATTGTGTGCTCGAGCATCCTACTTCATGCTACATTTTTAAGTTGGGTGAGTTGTAAACGGTTGACTCCACAGCCCTTTCTTACCATTCTGCCATTGTGTGACAGAAAAATTTTATTTATTTATTTATTTATTTATTTATTTATTTATTTATTATTTATTTATTTATTTATGACTGTGCCACCTTCCATGGCAGAAAGTTTTCCACGGAGTTCCACACAGGGGCGGACTGGCAATAGGGCCCCAACGGCCATTGGCCAGTGGGCCAACTGGCTGGGGGGCCACTTGAGACTGTTTTTGTACATTATATGGTAGTAAAAAAAATTACCACTTCCTTTTTGGCGGGAAACGGTGTTTAATTGTTTTGTCGTTTCGTTATTAAAAAAAAACTTATTCTGCGAAATGGGGGTGAGCTGGGGGAAAATAATCCCAGGTCTTATAACGACGAAACTCGTCGCTTTCGTTTCTAATACATCGCCTGTAAAACAATAGTCTGGTTAGCGACCTAAAAAGCAGCACAACGATTATCCTTTCACCCCCTGATACTTAAAGACAAAATTTGGACTGGTCCGTTCGCAAACCGTGACTAGGTTGTTTCTTAGCAACGAAGCGCGTAACAAGTAAAAAGTTGTTATAAGTAAAAGCCAGGAAAGTTGCACAGATATATACTTTTTTTTCCTGGCTTTCACGTATAATATTCTAACAATTGCTTTTTAGTTGTAACAACAAGTAAAAAAGCGGAACGCGGCTGGTTGAAAACTACCGTTTTCTTTTCTGGTAATTAAGTATTTAACAATTTTCTTTCTTAGTTGAATAGTAGCGTGTGCATGGTACAGCAATCTTGCAATAATTTCTTAGGAGAAAGAAATGATAATAAAATTCAAACTTAACACAATGAGTACATTCGTAATTTCCACAACCGTAGGCCTATTTGCTTCTAAGTTATTTTAACGAGATGTTTGTACACCTCACTTCTTCCAGTTCTACGCGGGGCCCTAGCGGTAGTTGCGGCCACACTACTACGTCTGATAATGCTTTTGCCTTTGAAGCAGCACGAAGCAAATCATTATCAGAAGTATTAGTAGCCGCAACTACCGCTAGGGTCCCGCGTAGTACTGGAAGAAGTGTGATGCTATATCTACTTAACTTTTTAATCTACGGTATTATGTTGGTGAGAGTTTTCAAACTAGGACCATAGATAAGCTAAGTAAACATACAAATCGTTGATAAGTTTATACTTTATCGACCTATATAGGAAAATAATGTTTTCTAGAAATAATTCTTACCTGGACGTAACTAATAATGACAGTCTGCATTAACAATTTATTAGTCGTTTTATGGCTTTCACGCGGTAAAATGTATGCACAACGTTAACCATGTTTTACGTTGTTACGCAAGCGATGAACACTACGACCGTAACGCAATAGACAGAACTAAGTTTCAGAAGTCTGAAGTTTTGCAGCAGAAGGTCTAATTAAACTTAGAAGTGTGCCGAGAGTGGCAATAACTAGACGGACACACGTAATAGCGATTCACTAGCGGGTAGCACTAACCCAAGCCAAACCCCTATAAATTCTTGGTAGCACCAATAGCTGCACTGCTGCCTCTTCTTTTCTGTTATATACCAGGAAGGTCATTATTTATGGCGGCATTAATGTTGCCATCAATGGTCGGTAAAAATGTGACCACCAAATTGTAGATGGCTCCCCCTTCGAGACCCTGAAAAATCTTGCCCCCCCCCCACCACTCAAGGTCCAAAAATAACGTGACCTCCCCCCCCCCCCAAAAAAATGCGCTTTTCCTAGCCTATTGAGACTGTCTGCGGATGATTTTCTGTAGCCAAGATTAGAGCTGTAGCCAAATTAAGTAAGTAGCACTACGCACCGGCAGTTACCATTAGTTGTAAGAACACGTGTCTCGTTTTTAACCAAAAGACATGTTGGGTTAAAAATGTCCTATAAAGCATCGATGTCCCTTCACCCATCTCTTGTCGAGATTCATACAATAAGTATGATCAACACACTGTTTGCTTGTTTGAGGCTTTTGGTTTGACTGTTTGAGGACTGTTCATTGTGGATTCACCATAATGTGCTCTGGTGAAGTTTACACCACTGCCACGAGGTGAAGATTGCTCGTAGCAAGTTTTGCCACAAGCATGAAATCCATATTTCGAGGCCTGATCACCACTGATCTTTTGAAAATGGGACGTTCTGCTCGCAAAAGCTATGACATACTACTATGGCATACTTACACGAAAATGGAGAAAAGCAGAAGAAAAGGCTGAAAGTGAAAAGAGAGAGAAAGAAAGGGAAAAAGCTACAGAACAAAGTCTGGGGCATTAAGAGAGAAAGAAAAGAACCATCACTGAAGAACGAAGAAACAGTTTAAAAACATGCGGAAAGAAGAAACAAAAACAAGGCTTGCCATAGCAATAAAGAAAAGAAAAAAATATTTCAAAGACGTCGCTCTAGCCCAAGCCATGATTGAAGGGGCAAAAAAGGTGCAAGCTGACGCCGGTGAATGAAGACGCTCCACACAAGACGTCCAAAAGTTAGTTGCAAAAAAGAAAATCAAAATTGATAAGCTAGTTGTTCGAAAAAAAACTGCAAAAAAGTAGACCTGAAGAAATACCAAGTGTTGTTACCAAGTTGTTTATCATGTCTAAAGTAAAAGGGATAATCCTTGTAATTCATTAATAAAATTTAAACCAACAAACAAAAAAAAAAAGGAAAATAAGGGGTGGCTGAAGTGGACTTTTTCTTCTTTTTATTGTCACTTTTGGTCACTTTTTTTTTTTATCTGCTACGTACTTAAAGTCACATTTTGGTTCAGAAAATCACTTATTTCGACCCTTTAACTTAGTATAGCTCTGAATTAAACCATTCAGTAATTAAAGGATTATTACAGAGCTACGGTAGTGATGGTGTGAAAAGTTGCTCTTCTCAACTCTTTGGATTGCGGTGAGACTGCCAAACCACGTTTACAAGTGGAAATGCAAAAACTCTTACCTGGAAAAACAATGGTTTAATGCTCTATTTCGTGGAAAATTAAATGTTTTTTGGGAATCAACTCCTAGAGGGACACATGCTTTAAACAAAAGTAATTCAAAGGCTTGAAATTGAATTTCCTTGAATATAGAATTATTTTGGGAACAGTGACCACTTGCATTAGAGGCAGAACCTGCAGTTACGAAGTTTTGCGTGTCAAATTATTGGGCAAGCATTTACGAGATTTTAACACGTGACCATTTAGCATGGGTGGCGCCACCCCGTCGGGGAAGCCAGTCGTGGAGTAACCGAGTCTGGCGTCGGGGAACAGCCGAGAGACGAAATCTACGCGACAAAATAAAATTCGTAAAAATTTCGGGGGAAAAAGGTCAAAATACAGTTACCGTTTTGTTTGCCAGTAGTCTTTCTGTTGCTACCTCATCACCTCCATAATATTTAAAAGCTGTCTTAGTTAATGCAGAAAAGTTAACGAAATATGTATAAAGCTAAACTTGTTAAGGATTCTAGCTTGAATTCATGATCGATACCAATGAACTGAGCGAAAATCGTGAAAATTGGTTTGCTGCCTTAGACCGTCAACGCCATGATTTAACAGACATCTTAGTTATGAGACACGTTTGGGATGCCAACACCTTACCAGTTATCTCTGAAAGGAGAAGGCCCGATTTTAAAAGCCCAACGCACAACGCGAAGTTTGTGAGGGTCAAACACACCCTAAACAAATGGAGCAATATAGCAGCCCAGTGGTCAAGAGTCCCGGCCTCCCAACCAAGAGGACCCAAACTCAACTTCAGCGTCTAACCAATACAGACTGTTTGTTCTTGCTATAGTTATAGCCGAAACGTCAGCTAAATTTGTACAGAAAAGGCCTTCCTTCCAAGTTTTCGTCAGTTGAAGTGTGATAACTAATTCCATAAAAACCGAGCAATGAATTAAAATTGAAGAATAGTTGGCGGTTTAATTTGTTAGTAGCTCATTTCCTCTTAGCCCATCACCACCGTGATTTAAAACTAATTCTCAGTTAATTCAGGAACGTCATCTGAATCTTCCGCCATTTAAAAAGTAAGCAACAATACTTTTCAAACCTAAATTATAAGTGATTGTTAACGGTAAATTATTATTTCTTTGCTGTGAAAGTACTATACCTGTCAATTTTTAGCATTGCTGTCTCAGTGATGCTGTTGGTTGCTTGAGACTTGAATTGCTGCCCCAGTTTCCCCTACCACACATGCGCAGTCCTCCTCATATAAGAGTGGCGGCTACGAGGGCTCACCATATCTTTGTCTCAAGCCGCCATGCGGCTCGTTCTGTTGGTTCCCTTCTTCTTTCGTCCGTTTTCACCTCCGGCTTCGACGCCGGTCTTGTCTGCTCGTCTTTCACCCCGTCGCTCAAGAACGTCTGACCGCCTCTTGCCCTACCCGTCCTTCCACCGCTTCCTCAATGAAGAACCGTTCTTCCACTGGCTTTCGCCGCTACCCGCCTGCCCTCCGGTTCTGGATGCCGCTTGAGGTCGCGCCGCCGTGGCTCCCGTCTTCCCGCATGCCACGCTCTTCGGCCCGTCTCCGGTCTGCCCATAGCCGGGACGTTGCCGTCGAGTCGGGGTTGTCGCTCCGGCCTCCCCCTCCTCGACCTTGAAGCCCCTCATCTTCTTGGGCCCGCCGTAGACGCCGCTGTGACCAGGATCGTCCATCGACGGCCCTTTCTCTAACTCCCTCGCCGTCTTTCGTCTGCCTTGTGTCCGCACACTTCATTCCATGCCCGTCTCCTGTCTGCCCATAGCCGGGATGTCGCCGTCGAATTGGGATTGTTGTTTCCAGCCCTCGCCTCTCCCACCTCAACATCGTAGCTCCAGGTCTCACCGGACCTACTGTAGAAACCACTGTGGACTGGATCGTCCACTGACGGCTCCGCCTCCAGTTCCCTCACCGTCTTTCGTCCGCCTTGTTCCGCATTCTCCATTCATCGGCCCGTCTGCGGTCTGCCCAAAGCCGGTACGTCGCCGTCGAATTGGGTTTGTTGTTCCAGCCTCTCGGCTCTCCCATCTCAACGTTCAAGCTTCAGGTTTCACTGGACCTACTGTAGAAGACGCTATGAACTGGATCGTCCACCGACGGCTCCGTCTCCGGTTCCCACGCCGTCTTTCGTCTGCCTTGTTCCGCTTTCTCCATTCTTCAGCCCGTCTCCCGTCTGCCCATAGCCGGGACGCCACCGTCAAATTGGGCCTGTTGTTCCAGCTTCTCGCCCCTCCTATCTCGACTGTGAAGCTCCCTGCTAGACCTGCCTTGGAAGCCGTTGTGAACTGGACCGTCTATAGACGACCCCTGTCTCCAGCCCCTCGCCGTCTTTCGCCCGCCTTACTTCCACACGCTCCATCCCTGGCCGTCTCCGGTCTACCCATAGCCGGGTCGTCACCATCAAGTCGGAGTTTCTGTTCCAACCTCTCAACCTTGGTTTTTGATGCTCCACCCCTCACTGGGCCAACCGTGGGAGCGGTTTTGAACTGGTCGTCCTTCGACGGCCTCTGCCTCCGGCCTTCTCGCCGTCTTTCGTCCGCCACTCTGACGACGTGGTCTTCTGTACGCTCCGGTCTGACCATAGCCGGGTCGTCGCCAGTAAAACAGGATTGTGCCTCTGCACCTCCGCCCGCTCGTCATCTTTCGCCCGCCTCTCCGTTACCGTAGCTGCTGTTTTTTCCACCCTACGAATCAACTCGGACTGTTCACTGCTGCGACGTCTCCATTGAGTCGAGTTGTCGCCAACTTTCTCACCATTCCGTCAACGACTCGGAAGCTCTGGGGTCCTTTTCCTTTCCACACCGGCCAGAACACCAACCATGAATTGTACTCACACTGGCGGTCCTGCCTCCTATTTCTCCGCCGTCTTTCGTCCGCCTTGCCGGCGCCCTAAGGTTTCCGCTGATGTCTCTCTCGGCCCGTATCGTGTCTACCCTTCACCGAGCTATCACCATCAGGTCTGTGCTGCTATTCAGGTCTACCCGCATCCCGTTATCCAGCTGGGAAAATAGTGCTGAATTGTTCCGTCCATCAACGCCGCCCCCCCCCCGGCACTCAACCACCAACGCCTCTACGACCGGCTCCTGCTCACCCGACCGAAGGTCCATGGTTGCCCCGGCTCGCACTAGCTTTCATGCTGTTTTTCGCTCTGTCGTCGTGCAGTTCTTTCGCACGACATGCCCGAACGCTTCTCTTCATCAGCACCGATGCCGACTCGGAAGCTACGCCTCCATGCCAATGACGCCTTGACATCCCTCTTACCTCGGGACATCGCATCTCCCATGCTACTCTTCGTAGACAAGTCCGCTGCGTCCGGAAAACCCCGTCCCGCGACCGAAAGCCGCTTCACCACGAGCAAGGGCTGCTCCGGCTTGGCCGAAAGACAAGAGCCCCTACCGTCCCCGTTTTTCTAAAGGAACAAAATAAAAACCCTTCATCCTCCGAAGCTCGTCCACAAGTATACTCTAGGGTCTCTCTTACGGGCCGTCTTTCCCACGAGACGTCACGTGCCGATCAGCAACATCCACGCCATCCGCCCGTCTTTACGTTAAATTTTCAATCGACCCTTAGCACTTCTTTCGGCTATCATCTTTTAAAAAAAAAACATCAAACGTAATCTTTAAAGGGGAATCGTATCAAGAGCACGGGCCACCTTCCCTTCCCCGTATCTTCGACCTTTCAATCCCAGCCGGACTGTGACCGGGCTCCGAAACTTTGGTTACCCGCCAGCCCATCACGGAATCGGACGCAAGCATCCACTTCATCCAATATGCCTAGGGCTCGCCTCCGCCGCCAGGTGCGCCACCTCCTGTTCGCATCCGCCTCACGTTTCTGGGGTTTTTCCCGCCTTCCTCCTCTGTTTTTTTATTTTTGTGCTCTCACGTCACACTGATTAGCGTCTACTGATCCCATTTTCACAAGAATACTTCCCTGAATCCATCATGGTAAGGACGAAAATGCGTAAGACTCTTGAAGACGTCTAAGATGTCTACTTTGGCCGCACGCCCATGATCGACGACCCGGGCAAATGCCACTGCCCAGGGCTTTTTAATCCCCTACGCATTGACCCACACAAGGTGTGTCAATACCACAGAAAATGTTAGTTCTACGAACGCCCCTGCCCAATTTGCGTGACCATTCCCCTCAAAGATTGGCAAGTGATTGCCTACCGACAACTTCTATCCACCATAAGGAAGAGGCAGTTATCAAACCATAAACTAACATTGAAGAAATTCAAGTCAAATGCGACCCCAACAATGTCTCCAGCTTCAACCGTGGTGGCAATCCCACCCACCCCCGGAGACATGGATGAAACCTCCACTCCCATGTCCCAACAATCTTGGATCCACTCAACGGTTTCTTCTGCTACCCCGGCTAGCACAAAAAGACTTCTCTTTTCCCTTTTCCGGAAAACGAAATTCCACCCTCGAATTCCGGTGATGATCCAGTAATTTTCCAAGACCCTCCCTCCTCACCACTCATGGAAGATGTTCCGGATTGCTCAACCGTAGCCAACGATTCCGCGATTCCCGTCACTCCACTTTCTCCTCATCACGGGGTAAACGTTGACTCCCCTCCACTCGAGGCATCCTCACCCTCAATTGTGTCCGTACCTCCATCCCAATCCCCACTCCTTCAAGGGTCCATGACACTCCTACGGACCGCAACTCGCCTCTTTACGGCCTTGACACTGAAGATCCGATTGACGTCGACTGCGACAAAATAATCCTCAACCTGTGCCATAAGTTACGTCTCAATATCCGCACTCGAAAGCAGTATGCTCACAACGTAAAGAAAGTGAAACCCTACCTTTTACACCTTCAAGACTCTTGTTCAGCAACACGCTTTAATTACTAAGCTAACCAAGGAAAATCAATCTCTGAAGATCCAAAACACAAACCAGCTAAAGCAACTAAAGCAACCTTGAACTATCTGAGGCGCTACGTACGAAAACCACCCAACAAGACCCCGACGTTCCTCCATCCTCCGGGTCTTGGAAACTCCATGGAATCAACAATCTACATCAAAACCTACCCTCGTACCCTAGACCGACCCTCTTTCAACATCCTGCTCTGTCCTCATCCTTAAGGGACCCAAGACTAAAACAGGACTTCCCCACCCGCCCAGTTGAGTTCACTGATCACGGCATGTCTGTCACAGCTACAATTCCAGCTACGCTGCAGGATTTAACCCACTCCCACATCTTGAACTCATGGAAGGCCATAACAAACAAAATGCTGCCAATTCCCTTCCATTACTCCCGGACATGGCTCCACTTTCAACAACCCCGTCCACGGATATCCCATGCACATATATAGATCCAAGGCCCGCCATTACTGCCTAGGTTTAAGTTCCAACCCACATCCACAGTAAAGCATACCACCAAGTACCTGGGCCCCGCTCCTTTCCTCTTTCGAACTGGACCCACCAAAAAAAAAAAAATGTGTGTGTATATATTTACATAATAATACGAGTTTACCTTCTATTAGCACTCTTAGCCAAACTTAACGCCTTCTAGGGCCCCAGGTACGGCCCGCAAATTTTTTCCCTATTCCTTTATTAAAATAAAAAACAAAAAAAAAACCAACTTTAAATATCCTGAGTCCGGAAAACACTACCCCCCCCCCCCCCACATCTTCTGGCAGTTCAAATTCGGAACCAGCAATAAAACTGTCCCTTTCATCAAACACAAGATTGTCATCGGGGTATACACTTGATTTGTTCAACCTCGCATCCCCCGTCCGGAGAACATTCCGTTCACATTTCCAAATCTGTGCTTTGCCAAACCACTCAGTCTGCTGTGATCCTGCTGTCCTCCTGCTTCCTCATCCTCAAGCTGCTGTAGACATCATCATTCTGATGAAGTTCCACCAAACAACATACCAAAGGTAAATGTCACCTCCTTTCCTCTTTTTGTAATCAGTGCTATTTTTTGACACCAAATCTAACAAAGGGGAGGACGATGCCTTGCAAGGGCAACCACTTAAAATATAAACACGCCGTCTGCTAACAGCATAGGTGACTCACCGCCTCAGTATCCCAGGGAACTCAGTCAAAAGGTGTCAATGCTAAAAAATTGACAGGTATAGTACTTTCACAGCAAAGAAAGAACATTTTGCTGGCCCCCGGCCAGGCCGACTAAAAATGGTTTCTTTTGCTGTAAAAAGTACTATACCTTAGGGCCCTCCCTGCCTCCCCTCACGTGTCACCTTTTGACGTAACCGTGAGACAAAGAGATGACGAGCCCTCGTAGCCGCCACTCTTATATAGGGAGATGCGTGGTAGGGGAAACTGGAGCGGCAATTCAAGTCTCAAGCAACCAACAGCATCACTGAGATGGTAATGCTAAAAATTGACAGGTATAGTACTTTCTACAGCAAAAGAAATCATTTTTAGCCAGCCTGGCCGGTTCTTTTTTTAAAATTTAAATTCACCAATTAATTTAATTTGTAAATAAAATATATATAAAAAAAAAACAGAATTTTGGTCACAATTAGGTTTTTACGACCTCTCATGCTAAAGAATTTTTACGAAAAACATCCAAATTTTGTTAACAAAGTGGTGCAAACGTGTCTCGGGAAGCCGAAAATAGGCCCTCAAATAACGTAAAATGCGTCAGCTTCCGGGGCTCTGGGGGCTCTGTCAGCTTACAGTGCTCCCCCAGACTCCCAATCTGGTTTCGTCGGACCCCTGCTAAAGTGGGTTTTTTTTATTTCAATAAAAAATGTTCATTTTCTTTGCCCCCAAGTCGGGGAATCGTTACCCCCCCCCCCCTCCCCTTACCTGGAGTTGGCTGGCGCCACTACTGCCATTTAGGAGTCTTCTGATTGGTTGACTGATACAAGGCTTATCAGGTACGTGGAGGACACCGATAGCCACCTTTTGACAACATAAAACAAAAATCATCGAAAATGCAGTTACGTGGTTTTGCAGTCTGAACGTCGATATGTTGGCAACAAACTGTAACAACCAATAAAACAGCATTGATCTCGCATCAAAGTGAATGCTATCACTTGCTAGCATGTACAGGATGTATGTACGCTAGTAGTAGCTAGTGGCAATTTTTTTGCAATTTTATCATTTTTCTATGGAGGTGATTCAAAACATAACAGGCGTTTGAGCTTGTTTCACTATTAACGAAACTCCTTAATAATGCACAATATGTTTCAAACCAACAATGTGAGCTGTATAAAGCTTTAGTTTAATTAGTGTCACGAAATTTTAATTTACTTAGAGCAGAAGTGGATAAAATCGTTGTACTAGGACACGGTAAAAAGCCATGGAGGTACTATTTTAATACATTTTTATTTTTAATTGCTGTATTTTAATGAGTGTTATTTCTGTGTTTATGCTTACTACAAAAAGCTCTTCTGGGAAGTTGACAGCTAGAATGATTGTTCCATTATTAATAATTAAAGTTGTGTTAAGTCCAAGTAACAAAATTTAGCCAATTATAAGAGAACTAGCGGAGTCGCGGGCGGGGGGCGCGCCAGGCGCGGCGGCGGGCGGGGGGGGGCCGCCGGCCCTCATTTAATTTGCCGTTCGGTCGGTAGATGGCATCGTATGTTCGCGCTGCTGGCCGTTGCGTTCCGGGCGCAGCTACTATCTCAGCGGGGCTTGGCTGCTACTATTATAATTTGCCGTTCCGTCGGTAGATGGCAGAGATGGCATCGTATGTCCTGCTTGCAGCTGCGCTGCAGATGGCTGCTGCCGGCTGCTGCAGATGGCCGCGTTGCGGAAGTTGTGTAATTATATATATAGATGACCCATGTCCACTGTTTGTAGAAAAAATATTTTCAGGCAGTTGAAAATTTATTCCGTGTGCTAGAAGTTAAACCCTTAGTAAAGCTGTGGTAGAATCAAATTTGGCGATGTTAATTCTGCGCACGGAAAAACAAGCCAAAAAAAAAAAGCCGTGAAAAAAAACTGCATAAAAAACCGAATTGCTTTGTCGATTTTTTTTTCACGGTCTTTTTGTTATTGGTTGGGTTAGGTCAGTCAGTTGCCGTAGTTAGAATTTCACCAGGAAACGTAAGTTTTCTGTGTGTGTTTTTTTTCTTCTGCTCTTTTCCGTGGTTTTTTTTGCCTTCAGCTGTACTGTCCAGGCTTTTTATCCCCCCTAGATTCCCCAAATCACTATCCCGGAGCTAAAATCCGCTGCCTGTCTCTACGATGCAAAGCGCCAGTTAAACGTGGTTGGCTACTCCTTCGTCCTATATGCATTATAAACTTCTGGTATTTGGTAATCGGTCGAATATTAATATTGGTTCCATACGTATTTCGTTACAAGGCCAGTGATGCTAACATGCAGGTCTAAATTTTAATGGTAGAATTGAATTGTTTGAATTTTATTCTAATTTTATTTTATTAAATTGTTTTATTGCTCTTTAAGCATAAAAACAAGCTTATTGGACTAGAGAGCCTCTTTCCTGCACCACTTGCAACGCAGCTACCGCTATCATTGCGCCTCTCCTTCTACCTTCCCTACCTGCGCCCTCTTGGTGTGGTTCCTTCCACAGCTGAGTTTTGTGAAGAAAGAGTTTAAAGAGACCGCCTTGGCACGACCGCCAGCAACCTTGAACCCACTAGCTTTCCCTTTCACTGCCGGCGTCGCACGCTCTCACTGCCTTACTTTCATAGTGTGTGCCCGACTTTACCTAGACTGACCTACTTGTTGGTGCCATCTAACCTCACAGGCCCTACCACAAGGGCAAGTTGACCTCTTTGAGTCTAGTTATGACTCACTTTGGACCTGTTGCTATAGCTCTTCCGTCTACCCCTGTATATCGTTAAATCATCGTGTACCGCCTTTGGCCCTGCTTTTTGTATTGTTGAATCTTCCTTTGTGCGAATATGATGTAAACCTAGCTTTGGTTGCATACCTGTAAAGGTTTAGATAGTTCTTTGTTGATGGCGGT
Organism: Lithobius niger; assembly: GCA_023313725.1. Classification (NCBI taxonomy): domain Eukaryota; kingdom Metazoa; phylum Arthropoda; class Chilopoda; order Lithobiomorpha; family Lithobiidae; genus Lithobius; species Lithobius niger. The sequence goes on along the minus strand of JAHWFP010259019.1, from coordinate 56,419 downwards.
TTTTTGTTAAGGCTGGTTTGATACGGGAAACGTGGTTCTAGATGTCAACTTGGTGGTCAGAGTAAAAGTTTGATAGTTAAAGTTTTGTACTGAATTTTCTATTATGACAAGTTCACCATACATAAAAGAAAAATACAGTGGCTCCTTCCACGTCCACCGTGACACTCTTCCTTTCACGTCTCGCGGCTGATTGGTCGATAGCTTTGGTGGCGGAGCTTAACGCGTGACATGACTATAAACTTTTTCCCGGCCGAACAACAAACGTTGCAGCTTATAAAATTGTGCAAGAAACTCGTAAATGGTCATTTTTATGAGAAAGCGTCTGGACATGAAAAGTGTACATTCCCGTACAAGCGACACAAATTATGTAGGAACACTCATAATTATATTCTGGGCCTTTCGGGGGGGGGCGGGGGAGGGGGAGGCCCTGAAAATTTGGCGGCCAAGGCCCCCCCCCCCCCAATAGAAATGACTCGTAGGCTTTGATAAATCAACTCACGGAAATTCAGTTTAAATTTTAAACGTGAATCTTAGTCATGTCGGTGTTTTTAGTGTTTGGACAGTAATATAAACCATTAACGTCCAATATCATACTCAATTTAAATTTACACGTGGAAACATTAGAGCCACGTCCATGTTAATAATTTGTTTGGACAGGAATGTTAACCGTTCACGTCCAGTTTTTGGCTCAATTTAAATTTAGACTTGAAAATATTAGTCACGTCCTTGTTTTTTAGTAATTTGTTTTAGACTTGTAATTTGTTTGGACAAGAATATAGATCATTCACGTCCTGGTTCTTGCTCAATTTTTTAAGTTGTTTGATCACATCGCACGTTAAACTCCGTCCCAAGCTCGCTACCAATCAGCCACGAGGTGTGAAAGGAAGAGAGCCACGGAGGACGTGGACGGAGCCACTGCGTAAAAAAAATTAAACTGGAACACGGGCTTTGCACAAATACGAGTAGCGGCAGTAAAAAAAAAACACCACCACCTCACACTATTACTGATTTCACACGTTATAATGTTTGGGTGCCAGCCCTGGCTGACCCGAGACGGCGGATTTCACACGTAATAATGTTTTCTGGGCCAAAGCGAGCTGGCCAGGGCTGACGCGCGCCCGCCCGGCCCGCCTTTCCAGCCGAGGCCAGCCCTGGCTGGCACTGGCCAGCGCGCCTCATTTTTAACGTGTGAAATTCGAAGCGAGCCCTCCCGCGCTCGTAGCTTTGCAGTGCAGCCCACTCTATGTCAACAAACAAAAGAAAACGGGGAATACTAAAAAAGAAATAGTTATTTGTAATACGTAAATTAAATACTTATTATCACCCAGATTGAAAAACACGTGGGAGAAAAGAAGGGATTGCTTATGAGCATAGAAGGTTCGTGATGCATCACACTGTTAAACTCTTTTCAGCGTTTGGTACAATAACTGGCAGTATTTTCCGTAAATGATATAATTTTTCCAATTTTATTTTCTTTGTGCAAATTTCGTGCCATTAAAATGATTTGTGTGGGTGTATACAAAGGAAGAACTGCAGAAAGAATTGCAGAAAAAAATAAAGATGAAATTACCGGCAGTTTTTTATTTTTTATTTTGAGCAAAATTATGTAAATCATCTGAAATGAAAACGAACCTACATCAAAGAGCCATGTCTCAGAGTGCGAAGTTATGTTGAAGCAATAAACTGTTCCAGAATGAAGACATGACATATTTATGAACTAAAGAGAAAATAATATGTCAAAATAAAGTGATACGAACCATATCCATTTTGCTGCTGTGGAACGTTGAACTGCCCCAACCAAGGATTCGAACCGTCAATCTTGGAACTACAGTCGCCGAACCACACCGCCAAGAGTTAACTATTGGAGCGTCAGTATTGGTATCCAAAGGGCAACAGAAATGGGATTCACACCCGTATTGAAATAAAAACAATAGCCTACATTTAATAATGCAAGAAATAAAATCGAGAACCAACTGTTACATTATAGTATTTGCCAAATTAACGGAAAGAGGTTTGGTGTCATGGAAAGGTGTTACCAATAACACAAAGTCAAAAAAATAAAAATAAAGATTTATAGCCAGTTGATCGTGGTACAAGATCAAAGTTAAAAAAAAAAACACGGAGAAAAGACGAAAAAGTCTGAGGAAAAAAGCCGGATTGGGGAGGGGAGTTAAAACACATAAAAATGGTTTGGTGGGTTTTTCGTTTTGTGTAGGGTACGTAGGTGGTTAGATTAATTGGCTCGAAAATCACCAGGCAGGGTATGGCGTTTCTCAAGAAACTACTTTTGTAATCTTTGGCTTTTATTTCCCCCCTATATTCAGTTTGTTTTTCTTTTATCAATTCTTGGCTATTATTATCAAACATTTTAGCGACGTCAGTTTGACATTAATGTCGAGCTTCTCCTGAAAACACGTAATATGAGAAGTGAAGCCGATTCACTGCTCTTATCCACCTTGCCGACAGACGGTGCTCCTAAGCGAGCGCGGGTCGGCTCTCACGCATTTATTACGTGTGAAATCAAAGCGCGTCCGGAGCTGGCATTAGGGCTAGCCAGGGCTGGCCCGGGCTGACCCGCGACGAATTATTACGTGTGAAAACAGTATATGCTAACCCCTGTTTGTTGAAGGGCCGCCAATCAGGCCCATATAGCTAGGATTTTTTTCTGGGAGGGCAGGCAAGTGGTCGATTTATCCCCCCCCCCCGCCCCTAAAAATATCATCTTCTACCGCAGCTATGGAAAAATTGCTCTCTTCATAATTTTTTTTACAATCTGACAGCTGTATAGTTTTGTAAAACATAATGTTTGTATGCCACCCTCCCCCCCGCCAGCCGTTGGCACAATTTTAGTGTAGGCTTGGTTATTAAATTTATTTAGCTTTCCAGTAAAGCTTTATTTATTTTAAAAAGAAAACCACAGTTAATTTCAAGAGTTATCGCTGCAAATACCACATTTTAAAACTTTTATTATTAGTTTATGTGGGAAAATTAGTGGTTTTCGATTTTTTTTCTGTCTTTTAAAGAAGTGATATGACCCCTCCAACGAACAACCACCCAGCTAATCCCACCGTCTGTTACGTCAGAAGTTAAATGAAAAACTCTACCAGCTGCTACAATATTTTTCATTTAACCTGTGATGTACTAGTCGAGGTTAGCTTGGCGGTTGTTTGTTGGTGGGTGGTGATATCATTTCTATGGGGAACACTTTTCGGTCAGTACGTGGGTTAGGCTTGGGACAATGTAGAGAAAACTTGGCAGTGTAGCGCCGCTTACAGGATCTTGAGGTGCCTACTGTCTATAGCACCAATATCTGGCGTACTAAGTAGCGGTTTTTACTTTTTCGGAAAAACAGCATAGCGTGTCTACTGCACGGTTATGAGAAGAGCGTCAACATCCTAACTAAACTTTTATGACCTATCTGTTACGGTTTACTGCCACCACGATGGGTAGTTAATTTAATTGCCTACCTGGGCGTTAAAATAAAAATTGATTTGTAATTAAATAACCCTTGCAAATTAAATCTGACTCGGAAGTCAACTGTCGTTTAAAACAACTTTCTTTTATATTTTAATAAACATAAGTTATTTGTACAACACGGTGTAACTAGTTGGTTACAGGAATCCAGAATTAGCTTTGAATTAAAAGCAAGTGATTTACAATTAAATCGGCACGATGAACAAAAAGTTCACAACAAAATTTGGACTAGAAAAGTCGGATAAGCTATCACAACTTTCTGAATTACATGATGCAACTTACATTTAGTAAAACAGTCGTTTGAAAGACATTAGCAACTCATGCACTAAAATCACTTCAATCTATCATACTGATCTAGATTAGCATTATAAGGAAAACTACCTTTCGAAAGCTATGCTTCGACGATAACACACGCTAGATCTCGGTGATCTCCTAGATTATTTGATGAACACTGAGTTCACAAATAAGGAAAAAAAAAGCCGGTTTTTAGGAAGGGGACCTTAAACCCTTAAGTTATGGGCGCCCTAGACCAGAAATGCCGATGGTGTTTTGGTTACCCATAAGTTTACTCAAATGCTAGAAGTTAAGTTTAAAATTTATGACTAAAAATTTAGAAATACTATTCCAAAAATTAAATTAAATTTAAACTAGTTAGAACTACTACCTTGCCCGGCATGGCAACACTGGGACAGGACATCTTTGCTCCGACCGCCGCTAACGATCTCCCACTGGAGCTAAGTTTTATACCTGCTGCTTGGCAGCCAGGTAGTGGGAAACCGCGGATCTGTAGGAGAGCGACCGGGGGGGGGGGGGGGTAGACGGAGACCTCGGGAGGAGAAGAGACTGACTCAGACCGGCCAGGCTGTCAATACTGGAAGTGGGCATGGCAGCGCGGACGGGCAGGGTAGCTTTGCACGCTGAGTGGAGGGGGAAGTAAATACTGCGTTTTGGTTGGAAGGGATTTGTAGGAGCTTGAAGAGCAAAGGGAATTGTTTTGAAAGTGCAACCGAGTTTGGAACTCATAACAACGTGAATAGGCCTATAAATAAAAACTACGATATTATGTATCGCAACTAATGAGGGAGGGGGGGGGGAATGGAGTTTTATGCTCAAAATTAAATAAACTGGTTTTAATTGAAGGGCTAAGACTTTGCATTCGGATTGAGATCACTATGGTCTGAGCCCTGAAATAAAAATACAAGATACACACTGAAAATGTCCGGTAAAATAATTGAAGTTGTGTTTGCCATTTTGAACAAGGAAGAGTGCATGAGAAAAGGTTACGTTAAATATTGCTTTTATAAAAGCCCAGGCAAAAGATTAAAATAAACCAGCTTGTGTTCGAATGATATAACGCATAAAATTTAAAGTGTATTATCATAGCCGCAAATAATAACATGAGAGTAGTCGAAGTTTTCATAGTTGCTAAAATCGTCACCTTAGTAAAAATAAAAACGTAGAGTACTGGTGCATCTAAAACAATACTAAGCTAGTCGGCTTTATACCTACAAAATAATTCGAGATACAATTGAATATTTTCAAATTGTTTTTGGGAAAATGGCGACTTGAATTGCGTGCGTCGGCGCTCAGTTTGAGCACTTTTTCAAACTGCTGTAGTGAACAAAGTATGTTGAAATTTAAAGTTCTGCTTTCGCAGGATCACAGATAAAGTTCAGGTTTATTAAATGCTGAAAACCAAAGTAGTTTAGTCCATTTTCCATGAAGATACACATTTTTGAAGTAAGCGCTAAGCAACAAAATAGGGTCCCTGAGTTCTTGATGTTTGGTGCCGGGTCTCCTAACCAATCTTCAGGATTTTAGGCCTCATGCCTTTACAGCAGCAGCTGTTTTTATTCAGACATCGCTACTTTGATTGACTGAAACTTTGCGGGTTTTTTCACTCTTCTGGGTTTTGTTTCTGATTTAGATTGTCGCGTCAGGAAATTACGAAGACAAAAAGTAAATTAAAAATTGAAATTAAATTAAATCCATCTGCTTTTTGACGAGTTTATTTGCACTTTATTCTTCTAAAGTAAATCAAATTTATTAGTTTCTGGCTGGTTGTTAACGATACAGGCATTAAAGACAGTCCATGTGATAATGCAGTATACTCTTTGAAGAAAAGAGCCCGTAATGGGACTCGAACCTAGGACTCCCAGCATGCTAGCCTAATGCGTTGCCGTGCCCAGCAGTTCTTCAACATCTTTCATTGTAACTTAAAGTGGCACTATCACCGATTGAAATGTGAACGAAAATACCGTGGCGCCAGTCATATTGTTAACCTTTATAGCTTGCTCCCAGGTGCACGAGGACGAATAAAATTTTCCCTCAATCATTAAGGATGTCGTGGCTTGTTTGTTTCGTTAAAAGAAATGCCGTTATGCATTCCTTCGCTTGGTGCAAGCAAGTGCTAGATGGTACTACATAGCGCTAGATGTTGTCAGATTTCGTCTGCTTTCAATCGGTGATTGTGCCACTTTAAGGATACCAACGAACAACGAGAAATAAAGATATTTGCTCAGTCCTATAGCTTCCACAGAATTTTGCTAGCCATTTTGATTGCTTATTTACGGCAGATTGTTTTGAATCGTCCTGCATACGAATTTTCATACAACTTCACGTACTTATAATGCGTTACTGTAATTATTCTTTCTAACACGTTTCTCTTGTCACGTTGCAGCTTATTATCATGGAGGAAAGTACTGTTTAGAATATTTTTTTTGTCTAAACACTTGCTCTAAGAACAGGCTACACATGCATGCACTTTTATTTTATTTATTTTTTTCTCTGGCATGGTGAAAATTAATACAACAATGTTTACAATTTTCAATAAATATGTATGATAGCCCTTATATTGCTCAAAATATTTAAAGCCGATAAAGTACGCGTGATGCAGTACAGCGTGAAAGCAGTTTTTAAATAATTATTCCAGTAACCATCCGAGTCAGCTATTTTCCCCCGCTAATTAAGTCAAAATACAGCTTTATATTTTTACGTTTCTTTTTTGTTGAGGGTCACGTTATGTTTTTTTTTTGCTCCATTAACCGTGAATTGGTGAAAGTGTCACCGTAATTTTGCTTTAGTAGGCTGGGTCAGAATTACTACGGTTTTAAATTACAAAATAATTCGGTTCAGCCTTCAGAGGGGGATATTTCAACTTGTGTGGCCAACTTCGAATTTGGATTTCATCCTTACTGATTCAGGAATAATCGGGGGGTGGGGGGCACATTCGCCATCAAAGAATTCTGCATGAACGGTCGTGTTTTATATCACATCTTTAGTATGATAAAATTCGGGGCAATCTTAGTATTTCACTTAGTTCTATGGCTTGTGGCTTGTGTGTAATGGTATAAATCCAAATGTTTCAATTCAAAAGGTCGGGTTCCTCACGTCGACCCTCATAAATATCGGGGAACGAATGGTTTTGAGTAAATTTGTTTGCTCTAATCCTTACAATTATAAACGCAGAATTTTTTATTTGTTTTCGGTACATTTAACAGCTGTATTTTTTAATGTGCCAGAATAGCAGCAATGTAATTGTTGCTTTCATCGTGGGGAGGTGGTGGACCTAAAATAGAAACCAAGACTTCAGTGTAATATGGCTATGCATACTGCCCCACTGCAATTTTATTTATTTATTTATAACTTTAGACATCATTGTCCCAATGGACTAAGATGAGACTTACTTCAACAAAAACAGGAAAAAAAAGAAGAAAACGAATAAGTCAAGTAAATTGACACATTACAAAACAAATTTCCAGGAAAATAATAATAGGCTTATAGGATTTAGACCCACTCACAGAATTGCACTGCTAAAAAACAACATTTAAGAATAAGTCTCTAATAGGCAATATTTGAGCTAAACCATGATGTTATCCTGAAAAATCAGAAAAAACACTACCAGCATATATATATATATATATATATATATGTGTGTGTGTGTGTATAAATATATACACATTTGTATTAATTATTTATTTTTTAACTTCAGGCTCAAATTCCAGAAAGAAAGTTCCAAAGCCTTCAAACCAAGAAACAAAATTTACGGGAAAATTCAATCCTCCGTCATAGTAAACATTCGTAATGATTCAAAAACAGTGCCCCAAAATGCCAGTATTCCAAAACAACCAGTCAGTCAAAATTGTAAAGAATGTACTCACAAACAAACCTGTCCAGTCTGTTTTTAAAGCTAAACACAGAAGGAGCATCGACCACCACTCTTGGGGCAGGTTATTCCAAAAAGACACACTTATACAATATAGTCCAGTCAAATTATGCCAAAATATAGCTCAACCTAAAACTAATTGTAACAGAATTGAGACCAACTGATTCTGGACGGAAAAAATGCGCTAAACACGATGGAATAAAGTCTACTACTGTCAGTCTGCTAATTCATAATTTTTTTGACGTCTTCACGACGTATTTTGGACGTATGAGAGTACTGTGGGCTTAACATGGGTCTGAGGACTTTAATAGTCCCCATTACTTTTGAAGCTCTTTATATAAGCTAAAGAATGGCGCAAACCCTATTCTTCTATCTACAATAGGTAAAAGGTTACGTGCTCTAGAGTTTTGACGTATTTTCCGTTTTTTGACGTGTATTGTACGTGTGGCTTCACTGCAGGGCAAGGACGGGTCTGACGGCATTGACACTCCCTACGTCTTTTGAAGACCATTATATGAGCTATAAAATGGCGCAAACCCTGCCCCTCTATCTTCAATAGTAAAAATGTTACGTTATAATGAGTGCCGCCATCTTTATGACGTATTGTAGGGTAGGCTTCACTGCGATGCAATTAACGTCTGTAATTCATTAACCATCAACAAATCGAAAGCATAATGTTCAATGAACATTTTCAGCACACAATTCTGGATTGGAAATAAGCTACACAAGTTTTACATAAAAACAACCCTTGACCTCAAAAATCGTATTTTAATAATATTACACTTAATTTGCATACGCTACGTGTTTATAATTGGTTATTTTCGATTAAAAGTGCTCCAACGAGCTGTCTCATAACCCTATATATACAAACTTAGACTCTTTGGAAAGATTGTGATGTATACTTTTCATCAAAGCTAATCAAAATTCTTTAGCTGCAATAGGGGCCGTCCTACACTTATTTAAAGACGATTTGGTAATGGAAAGCGTATGGTAATATTCGAAATCAAAGTGCTTTGATGAGCTCTGTAATATACCTAGATAGACATACTTAGGTTCTTTGGAAACGTTGTGATGTATTCTTTCCATCAATGCTAATCAGTTATTTAGTTGTAAGAAGAGCTGTCGTAGGTCTGTTTAATGATGATGTGGTAATGGAAATGTGGGGAAAGCGTATGGTAATATTCGAATTCTAAGTGCTCTGATGAGCTCTCTAATAAACCTGTTTAAACCAATTATAGTGAGAGTCGATTAGTTTTCCCTTGCGAATACAGATATCGATATGGCTACTAATTGTCTAACACGTGTGAATAATTACCCCTCCTAAGAATACAATCCAAACATCCAAATGATTTCTTGGCCGCGGTTCCATGACGCATATGCACCCATAAAACCAGTGGTCGCTTGCACTAGCTTTTCATCATTAACTGCGATGGATGGCATGGCGGCGCACACCTCTCAATTAAAGACGAGCCCACTATGATTCTTCTATTGGTTTCATTTTAAATTGTTAGTTTAATTAGAACACTAGTGAACAGCACCGTTTGGCAGTTTTATGATACGGGAGGCCTCCAAACCGTTTAGTCTCGGCATTTTGCGCATTTCATTTTTCCTACTGCGACGTTGCCACGTCGCACGACTGATAAGGATGAAATATCTAGATAGCACAGTCATCGCCCAAAAGTAGGTTTATGAATTTGCGCCCCTCCCCCCCTCCCCTGAAAGCAAAAAAATGTCGTACAGTAGAAGTTGTTTTAAATATTTCTCCATCCCCCTCCAAAAAAAAATAATATTTGAATTCGACGTGCTCTGAAGAGCTGTGTATAAGCCTAGATATAGTAGACAGACATACTTAGTCTCTTTAGAAAGGTTGTGATGTATTTTTTACGTCAATGCTAATCAAAATCATATAGCTGTAATAAGGGCTGTTCCACGCCTGTTTAAAGATGATGTGGTAATGTAATTGTGGGAAAGCATGTGGTAATATTCGAATTCAATTTGCTCTGATGGGTTCTCTAAAAGCCTAGATAGCCTAGACATACGCTCTTTGGAAATGTATTCTTTCCATCAACTCTAATTCTTGCGAAGAGGGCTTTAGCTTAACTCCTAACAAAGTCTGAATTTGATGATAAACTCTTAAACAGTGAATGAGCATACATCAGAAGTGGGTGGCAATGTCTCTGATTAATTTAGAAAGGTAACGGGTGAACTTGCGAATGCAAATTTTGTTTAGAGTTTCTCCAGGTTTTCCTTCATAAAGTTTGGCCACGGCTTTCTCTCCTGCTGATATATGTATTCGTTTGTGCTATCTTGTTTCTCAAGACCTGATGTTCAGAAAGTAAACACTTTTGAGCATCTTTAACCTCTCACCCTTCCCAACTAAAAACACCCGGGAGTTTGTGTCGCAACTCCGAAAGGCATGAGCGAAAAGAGTATTTTCTGTGACATGTTCTCTGAGTTGTTGTGTAATGGCTTTAATATCATATTTGAATGTGTCCTTTGAAATCATCATCGGTTCTGGGCAGAGGTAGATGTTGCAGGTAGCGTTGACAACATAGAAGAAGAAGCAGGGCTGTTTCGCCACCCATAGTTGTTCTAATATTGCCAGCTGATAGGATAGCTTCCTTAACAATGAGCAAGTCAGCATCCTCAGGTGCCTGAGTTACTTTGCATCCATTGTCTGTTAGGACTTTCGACAAGATGGAAAGAATACATCACAACCTTACGAAAGAGCTTAAATATGTCTATCTAGGCTTATTAGAGAGCTCATCAGAGCACTTTGAATTCGAATATAACCAAACGCTTTCGCCGTAATTCCATTACCACATCATCTCTAAACAGGCTTAGGACAGACTCTATTGCAGGTGGTAAATAATTTTGATTTGCATTGATGAAAAGAATACATTACGACCTTTGCAAAGAACCTAAGTAAGTCTATTAGGTTTATTAGAGAGCTCATAAGAGCACTTTGAATTCAAATATTACCATACGCTTTCGCCGTAATTCCATTACCACATCATCTCTGAACAGGCTTAGGACAGCCTCTATTGCAGGTAAATAATTTTGATTTGCATTGATGAAAAGAATACATCACAACCTTTCCAAAGAACCTAAGTAAATCTATCTAGGTTTATTAGAGAGCTCATTAGAGCACTCTAATTCGAATATTACCATACGCTTTCGCCCAATTCCATTACCACATCATCGTTAAACGGGCGTTGGACAGCCCCTATTGCAACTAAATAATTTTGATTAGCATTGATGGAAAGTATACATTACAACCTTTTTAAAGAGTCTTAAGTATGTGTAGCTAGAGTTATTAGACTGCTCGTTGGAGCACTTTGAATCGAAAATCACCAATTATAAATAAGTAGAGTATGCAAATTAAGTGTAATATTCTTAAAACACGGTTTTTGAGGTAAAGGGTTGTTTTTACGTAAAACTTGTGTATCATATTACCAATCCAGAATTGTGTGCTGAAAATTTTCATTGAACATAATGCTTTCGATTTGTTGATGGTTAAAGAGTTACAGACGTTGATTGCATCGCAGTGAAGCCTACCCTACAATACGTCATAAAGATGGCGTCACGTGTTATGACATAACTTTTTTACTATTGAAGATAGAGGGGTAGAGTTTGCGCCATTTTATAGCTCAAATAATGGTTGGTCTTCAAAAGACGTAGGGACTGTTAATGCCGTCAGACCCGTCCTTGCCCTGCAGTGAAGCCACACGTACAGAACACGTCGAAAAATGGAAAATACGTCAAAACTGTAGCACGTAACTTTTTACTTATTGTAGATAGACGGATAGGGTTTGCGCCATTCTTTAGCTTATGTAAAGGGCTTCAAAAGTAATGGAGACTATTAAAGTCCTCAGACCGATATTAAACCCATAGTACTCCCATACGTCCAAAATACGTCAAAAAAATAATGAATTAGCGGACTGACAGTGGTAGACTTTATTATATCGTGTTTAGCAAATTTTTTCCGTCCAGAATCAGTTGGTCTCAATTCTGTTGCATTTAGTTCTGGGTACAACACTAATTTGACTGGACTACAAGCAATGGCACTATGGTGGGGCTTCGTTGCACATCTCGTTTACTGTCCTTCACTTTAGCTGTCTGGGTTGCTTATTTTTTGCCCTTTACACTAATTCGAAAATGGTCTCATGTAAACGAACAGCTAGTGGTTTCAGGTTATTTTTATAACCACTGAGACCACTAGTATGGTATCAATAAAATACGGACATTCCAAAATAATAAAAATAAAAAGCATTTTCCTGCAGAATGAAGGAAACTTAGCAATTTTTAACGTTATTCCAAGTATCTTTTTTACGCCCCCACCATTCTAAAATTCTGGGAGCGCAATTGCCCCCCCCTCCAGTAGCTACGGCCCTGCCGCCAATGCAAGTTTTCTTTTTCTTTCTTTTTTTTAAGTGACTTGTGTGAAATAGTGCAAAGAAGCTGGTGCTAGTGTCCGTTTGTGTATCCAAGATAATTAACCTCATTGTCCAACTTATATTATTTTATTTTTTCCGCTGCATTCTGTATCTTATTGGTGGATTTAAGTTCATAAATTAATGAAATTGGAGAAGGGGTTTCGAGGGTTTTGACTTGACGTGTTAACCCTTCCTCTCCAAACAAATCTTGGAGAAAAAGTCCGGGAAGAAAAAAATAAATCTATTCTTTATAGCAATAAAGGTCCCGAGGGGAAACGTGATACTAGTGTAGCCTAAGTTGAGGATTATATATTTAATTTTCTTCCTCCATCCCGACCTCTTTTCTAGCGCCTTTTTTTTCCTTAGGCTACTGAAAAAAAAAACTAAAGGAAAAAAAGTCGATGGAAAAGAGGTCCGAGAGTGGGGTGGGGGAAAGAGCCACGGAAAAAACGTCACAAAAGTCGTTTCCTTGTCTTCAACAAAAAAAAAAAACAAGGACGCACTAACACTGCATCATAAATTCGACGTGTTAGACTGGAAGAAAAAAAAACCCCAAAAAATAACTTTCAACGGCAAATGTTGAGACATTTGGGCACCGGGCGGTTTTACCTTAATTTTGGGATGCTGAATTCGAATCTGACTGGAGCCAAGTCGGATTTTACCTCCCAAGCCCGGAATTCAAGATGGCGACCAAAAAACAGATTTTTGCTTCTAGAGCCTAAACCGTTCATCCAATCGAAAACAAACCAAATTGGGAATTGGTGGTAGTCTTACGTGGGTACAGTGTGTATCTTGAGAGTAACACACGGTGGAAAGATGTACCCAGTGGAAAGATGAACATAGGGGAATGTGCATTCTGGTGAAATGACTACATAGCACCAGTCAATGGCTTAGTGTAGTTTCGCATGGAACTTTCTATAAATGGGGGAAAGAAGTGCAAATCTCATTCTGGAGAGAATATTCACCACCACACGAGTTCGTGTTTTAGTGTTGTCCCACGTGGAACTTTTCCTCAATGAGAAGACATGCGAGTTGTGGTGAGTGAATGCACAAGTGTGAAGCGGATTAGTGACACAGTGATAGCTTGCTATTCCTCGGTACTGAAGCAAGAAAAGCAATTCAGTGTCTGCTGCGAATGAACAATTGATTGGATGCAAGCAAGTCGACAAGTTCAATGGTAGTATTTTGCAGATAGTAATAAACGTAAATTTTAACACTGATTAAAATTAGTTTTTACTATCCTAAAATACTTACCTTCAGTAGAACCCACCCAGCCTCCCCGCTTCGCCAAACCCGCAATCTCTGGATGAAGAAACGTTCGAAACGAAGTGGCGTTTAAGCATGGCTGACGCTGCCTTATTGAAGGCAACGACACCAGCGCCTCTGGTGCCGGAAATGCTAACCTCATTGCATTGCTGGTTTTATACGAATAGGGGTTTACAAATTCGGGTAAGAAAAGCAAAATGAGATGATTTTTGCACGCACTGAAGGTAAGTATTTTAGGATAGTAAAAACTAATTTTAATCAGTGTTAAAATGTACGTATTTTTGAATCTGATATGAAATTAATTTTTGTTCAATGTTTTATGTATTTTCATATCAAACGAATGCTGAGAGGCTATTAAGGCAAGCATAATTCAAAATAAAACCAAACAAGGGGACAGTAAAAGATGACATTAAAGCTCAAAGATCTCACGTAAACAAAAGAGACATATTCTGAAGTTACCACGAGAGATGTCATCGACAAGTGATATCCTCGTCCAGATGTTATTCTCTGCAATAAAGATAGCAAAACTGCAGTTGATGTCATAAAAATTGGATAACCACAAAAAATCCAAATTTCTTATTTGCCAAACATATTAACCTGATAATTTTGCATTACATTGTCCTCAATGGAATGTCTCCCTGGAGGTTTTTCGGTTGTGTGTAGCCGCCTGCTTGCATGTCCCTACTGCGCCTGCGCGACGCAGTTCTCCTCTATACAAAGCGAGAGCGTGGCCTTTCCGGCATTCCGGGTTCCTACGCGTCACCTCGTCTCCCCCCCCCCCCTTTTCGTCCAAGGAATTTGGATTTTTGTCCTGTCTTTCGCCGCAAGATGGCTGCTGCCGAAAATGATTCAGCTCTTGACGAGTTTGTGCCCATCGCTCCGACTTCGGATGCTACTCTTCCACCTGGAAACCCCCAGCCTTTTGTCCACGACGACCGCTGAGCGGCCAGCCTAGACCGGCTCGCCTATGTCGCCAACAACTAAAATGTCTCACCACTTCAAGTTGGCCAACAGACCTTGTCTCCTCCCGCCCTTTCGGCCTTGGTAGTGGATCTCCACCAAGCCAAAGAATTCTTCCGTAAAACGAGTCGCAACTTATGTCCGCAACGATGACGGAAACGTCTCACCGCTTCAAACGGCTAACGGACCCTGCCTCTTCCCGCCCTTTCTGCCTTGGAAAAGGACCTCCGCCAAGCCAAACAATTCTACAGTGAAACGAAGCGCAAATCCTTCAAGCTTCAGCCGCGCAAAAGAAGCTGCCTGCCGCAAATTGTCCACTTGACCTTTCGTCCAAGACTTCTCACAGAGACCACAGCGTCAACTGCAGTGAAGCCCACTATCCAGTCTACTCAGTCTTTCGTCAAAACGTATGATTGTCCCCATCTGGCTCCTCGCCCACACGCAGGGCCGACATTCAGAATGGGTAACATCAACCGTGAGTCACAAGAACCGCAAACGTCACTCTCCCATCCCTTCGTCCACGACAAAGAAACGAAAACCAACATCCAAAGATCAGCTTTCACTTCTCCCTTGTCTCATACGGGAAATGAAAGGACGGAACTCATCATGACTCAAGTCCAGTTTTCATCACTCATCCACAAGCACGGCTTTCACTTCCCACCTGTCACGCACGGGAAATAAAAGGACGCAATTCTCCAACATTCCCCACGGGAAAAGCACCTCCTGGGCCACCGATTTAAGCGCGGTTTTCGTCACTCAACCACAGCCCGGCGTTATCTTCTCTCCTATAACAAACAGGAAATGAAAGGCCGCAACTTGTCAGTGTTTCCCAGGGTAGTCCATGCTGTTATTGCGAAAACATTTCAGTTCCGGCAACTAGCTGCATATTGTACACGGAAGTTGCTCACATGTTTTAGTTTACAAATCCGCCGGGAGACACTCCCGGAAGTGACGATGTATATCCATGAT
The DNA here is from genome assembly GCA_023313725.1 of Lithobius niger. Classification (NCBI taxonomy): domain Eukaryota; kingdom Metazoa; phylum Arthropoda; class Chilopoda; order Lithobiomorpha; family Lithobiidae; genus Lithobius; species Lithobius niger. The sequence goes on along the minus strand of JAHWFP010259019.1, from coordinate 41,149 downwards.
GACGTCATCAAAATGGCCACCACGCGATGTACTAAATCTCTACTATCTCCGGAACTAATTGATCAATCCTATCGTGCCACCTATTGTTGGAAAGATAATTTAATTGGCTAAAAGAAATGCCTGAAAAATATATGCCATAAATCTGTTAGTTTTGGTTTAATCTGAAAAAAAACAAACATAATATGACTGCTATGTGATATACTATTTCCCAATTATCTCCGGAACTAATCGATTAATTTTTTCGTGCATCCTATCGTTGGAAAGGTAATTTAATTTGCTAAAAGAAATGCGGAACAATGTACGCTGTAAATCTATTAGTTTCTACGTAATTTGAAGGGAAGGGAAGGGATTTATGATGTCCTCAAAATGGCGACCATGCAATATAATCTCGTGTATCTCCGGAACTAATTGATCAATCTTATCTTGCGACCTATCGTTGGAAAGACAATTTAACCTTCTAAAGGAAATGCCTGAACAATGTATCCCGAAAATAATTTAGTTTTTGTTTAATGTGAATGAAAAGGTAATGTGCATGTAATTATTGCCGCTTTATGTATGTGGCTCTTTTCGAAACGGTAAATTATTAAAGCTGTGTCATATTGTTCACAGTGCGTCACTTGAGCAGTGACCTTCACAGGCACACGGTAGTGTACAAGAAAGTCATTGTTTAATATGACGTTTCGTACCTCTCTTAGTACACTTGCAAGTCTATAGAGGCTACGTTACCCCATCAGTTTTCATCCATCCCAGAATATCAATTCAGCCGATTCTTGTTGCCTCCTCTTAAACGGCTGTCTGAAATGTCAAGTCATCACCCTGATTCTGATAACCTCATTCTGCAGATTATAATGGCCTGCGATGCTAACCTTGCGTGCCTACCTACTTTGTTTTACGTGCGATCCGCCGATGACATCAGACTGCTGTCTGCCCTTCATGGTGTTGCAACCAAGGCTTGAACAAAGTTTTCACTCTAGCCACTACCTTCTAACTCTCAACCAATCATTGAAATTACAGCCATTTCTATGTGCAGCTTTGTGATGGTTGATCGGCCTTAAACGGCTGTCTGTGATGGATTGATTTTCTTAAGAATACTTATTATAATGTTCATTGTTCATGGCACGGCGAACCATGGATGAGGAATTTACGTTATATATTGGGAGCAGAATTGATGTGCATTTACCTTTCAAACCTTCATGGATGTTTTAACGGGAATGGAAGGCTACCCAAGATAACACTTTACCTTCGTGGTCAGCCTTGCTTCTGGTGGATTCTGACCAGTCCATCATTTACTCGGGTGTATCATGGTTTTTTTTTCAACCATTGGTAAGGGTGCATCACATGAACATTTAGTCGTATGAGGAAGACTTGTGGAGGCTCGGGCAAGCCTGTCCTGCTTTATTCTTTGATTGCCCTAGGTTGAGACTGGTTGTCACAGACATACCTTCTGGCGGTGAAAAATGAGACATGCCTGTTCCATAGAATGAGTTCGCCGATGTACTGAAGGCTGTGTTATGTTCTATATTATCAATTGCAGCACAAGTGAATACATTATAGATAACAAAACGCAGAATAAAACCAACTTTAATCACACATATAAAGTGGCAATAATTACGTAGATTTGTGTTTCTTCAAAAGAGACTTACGGCATACATTGTCCTTGCAGTTCTTTTGGCAAATTAAATTATACTAGCTGTACCCCCGGCATTACATACGCCAGTCTAGCTGGTACCTGAGTGAAATACTGTACTGGGTACAATGGAATGAAAAGGGACTGCCCCTCTGTCTCCTTCTTGTAGCTGATTCCCGCATGTGTGAACATGAAATGAAAACAGATTGCGAACCCTCCCCTCTTCGAGCCTCCATTTCCCCCCCCCCCCCCTCTTCCTCACATTCCCCATTGTGGCGAGATACCCACCCGCGCCCCCTGGTTCTCTGTACCCTCCCGCGTCCCCTGCCCTGCTACCCCATGTATTCTTCCATTGTATGATTTGAAACCCTACCCCCACCCCTCCTCCTTCTCTCTTGGAGTCCATGGTGTTTTGTTTTCTTACGAAAGTAAATAACTTTTTCACTGGAGGGCAACGCAGTGTTATTCAACCAACTTTGAAACTTTTCAACTCGGTGTAATAGCATTATTGAAGCAATAGTGTTTGTTGCTAATTGTCGGAGCGCATATCCGATCTCATTATAAACGTGCGCGCCCTATTCCTGATTGTTGAAGCTTCGTTTGTTTAATCATGATCCATTACTGCTCCAACGCAGCGTTTCGTTTAGGCTCGAGGGGTCTTTCTTGTTCCCAGCACCTTGTGCTCGTTGCTTGCTGTGCGGTGATTGGACAATTGTCAATAGGGTAGGTGGGCACTTGTTCTGATACTGGTCCTGGTACTTGTTCATGATGTATAGTAGTTAGATGTAAGTAGAGTAGTTCGAGCACATGGTGTAACAGGCCAGTAAGCTCTAACAAATATCAATATCAATATCTAACCGCTCACTAGCGAAATATACATATAGATTTCCAACAATAGGTTGCAGGATAAGATTAATATATTCGTTCCGGAGATACCACAGATTAATATATTACATGGCGGTCATTTTTATGACGCTATAATGTGTTTTTCGATATATTAAACAAAAACTAATGTATGCCGTATACGGCAAAATTGCTCTTGCATTTCTTTTAACCAATTAAATTATCTTTCCAACGATAGGTTACACCATAAGATTGATGTATTAGTTCCACAGATACACGAGATTTAGTATGTTACATGGTGGCCATTTCGTGGACGTTATAATATGTTTTCCTTCAAATTACGCAGAAACTAATAGATTTACGGCATACATTGTTCAGGTATTTCGTTTAGTAAATTAAATAACCTTTCCAACGATAGTTTGCACGAAAAGATTGATCGATTAGTTCCGCAGATAATTCAGAATTAACATATCACACAGCAGTCATATTATGTTTTTCTTCAGATTAAACCAAAACTAATAAATTTATGGCATATATTGTTCAGGCATTTCTTTTAGCAAATTAAATTATCTTTCCAACAGTAGGTCGCACATTAGGATTGATCGATTAGTTCCGGAGATAATATACATATAGTATGTCACGCGGTGGCCATTTTGATGACTCCATCACGGCTTACGTTGTCATTTCCGGGAGTGTCTCCCGGTGGATTTGGAAACTACTATGTGTGTACAGCTTCCATCTGCAATATGCAGCTTGTTGCCGGAACTGAAATGTTTTGGCACTTTTTGTCGCTAACAGCACGTACTAGGGGAAACGCACGTCCTCCTGTTCCTCCGACTCAAGTCCAGCTTTCGTCACTCATCCACAAACCCAGCTTTTATTTCTCACGAGAAATAAAAGGACACAGCTCATCAGTGTTCCCAACGGGAAAAAGCTCCTCCTAGCCCCCTATCTCAAATCCAGCTCTCCCAAGTCTGCTGAAATCAACCCTGGGCTCCCTTCGTCAAGAACGTCTCAACGGCGCTTCGCTTGATTTCTCCTGAAGGTACTGACGACACGACGGCAGCTGCTGAGCCTCTATTCACCACTTCTTTAGAAGAAGCTAGCCTCTTTCCATCCGTGATTGCATTGGATGACTGCCGGTCCTGCTTTTCCTTCCACCCTGTTGCTAAGGATCCTCCTTTCACCAAAAAGCTTTCACTCAAGCACCAATCATGATGCCCATCCTTTCGTCAAGGGACCCCTCACCTCCACGAGCCCTTTCACCTGATCTCTCCATTAAAGGCAAATTTCGTCATAGAACTCCGTCCTTTCTCCAGCATGAACCCTTTCTCCAGGTCTCTCCAATGAGAGCAAATATCGTCATTGAACTGTCCTTTCACCTCCACGAGCCCTTTCACCGGGCCGCTATCGACAGCAGAGGTCGTCATAGAACTCCGTCCTTTCACCACCACGAGCCCTTTCACCAGGTCGTCACAGAACTCCGTCCTCTCACCCCCACAAGCCCTTTCACTAGGTCTTTCCAATGAAAGCAAAGATCGGCATTGAACTCCGTCCTTTCACCCCCACAAGCCCTTTCACTAGGTCTTTCCAATGAAAGCAAAGATCGGCATTGAACTCCGTCCTTCCACCACCATGAACCCTTCCACCAGGTCTCTCCATTGAAAGCAAGATCGTCATTGAACGCCGTCCTTTCACCAACACGAGCTCTTTCACCAGGTAGACCTCTCACTGTCCTTGTCACCGACTGTTGTTACCAGCTAGCCCCTTTCATCACAATGGCGGTCAAGCCATCCACAACCTTCGTCCTTTCATCACAACGATGTGCCTTCAGTCCTGTTATCGCCAACCGGCCTATGACCCCTTCACCCGGTAGACAGTCAAGACGACCGTAACTTCCACCCTTTCGTCACAACTAGTCCCGTCCCCAGCCAACCACCACTGGCCCATGGTCCTGCCATCTTCAACCATCCGACGGCCTCTTCTTCAGGGAGACGGTCAAGACCACCATACCTCCACCCTTTCATCACCATCAGACCTGCTCACAGTCAACCACCCAAAGCCACTCCTTTCACCCCCAGACAGCAAATGGCCCACTCATCACAAAAACGGTCGAGACCATCAAAACTACCGTCCTTTCGTCACATCTCATCCTGTCACCTGTAGCTCAATTCATGATTTAACAGCCAAGAAGTCCCTTGTAGGTCCACCATCTCAAGGTCCTCTTCCCACACTTCACTACCATCGCCGCCCACCAATGAGGGCTTTCACCATCAACAAAGCCATCTCGAAGATCCTCGCCGCCCTTGCCCCGGGCAGTTCGTCCCCTACTTCCGTGATATTAAGAGTCGACCATGATCATCACCAACACCGTCTGACGGCTCTTGGCACCCCCAATCGACAAACCGTTTCCTTCAACGTCAAATTTTTAAACGGAATGACAGCACGCCACACGAAAATACTCTCCCGGGATCCAGGCCTCACCCCAGCAAACACAACTCATCAAGGCGCCACGACAACACCACCTATGACCAGGCTTCCCGACGTAAACTGTCGCAGCCGTACAACCGACATGCATTCTGGTTTCCATTGCCTCTCACAACGAAGGAATTTGCAACCACACTTCCTTCTTTTTTATGATTTTAACAATCAAGTCGACATCGAGAAAGATGTCTCCGTCTCGTGACATCTTCATGATTTCGCTCGATGGATGTCTTCTCATAGTCCCCTGCTGGCCGTCGGTACCATGCTTCCCACACCTGCTGTCTCTACTAATCAACACTCCAAGAAGCCTCCCTTTTCTTCCAGATCTTCTGTCACAACAAAAGGGCTCAAACCTCCACACAAATCTGACCAGCCTACACCTACACGGGTGGCTACTATCATCAAACTCCTTAAAAAGGCCGGAATTTATCAAGAGGATACCATCCGAACTACTTATAAAGCTTCCAGAGACTGAACAAACAGAATTAATGTACAACGGCCACTGGTCCAGATGCTCTCTTTGGTGTTTCGCAAGGAAAATTAATCCAACGACCCCTCCCTACCCGAACTGCTAAAAGTCTTCACCGTCCTTTGCATCACCTACAAGCTCAAACGCTTAACAATTCTCGTCAACCATTCAGCCCCAAACCCGGTCTTCCAGGCAGCAGGTAAAACACAACCTGCTCTAAGACAACCAGATCTCGGCACTTCTCCACTCCTTCCAAAACGAACGACCCGCAATGAAAAGAATTGTCACAGACTGGGACTTGTCTATCGCCCTTCACCCCTAATTAAAGCCCCTACGAACCGATGCAAAATAGCTACCCCTCATCTCCTAACCCACAAAAACTTTCTTTCTCGTAACACGTGCAGCAAGCGCTCAAAATCCAAGCCTTATTAGCCGTTCCAACCTACTGCATTTTCGGCCCAAAACTTCTCGTCAGTAACCCTTCACCCAAGACCAGGATCCCGAGCCAAACACAGAAACCATCCGAACCCTCGAAACCCATCACATTTCCAGCTCTCTCCAACATAATAGGAGACAAACCTGAACGTCTTTCATGCCCCATCCGAGCACTCCACTTCTACCAAACCCGAACCCAACATGAGGACATTCAAAAAGGCAGAAACCAACTTTTCCCATTAAGCCATTAAGCCTCATCCCCCCCCCCCCCAACTTTTCCTTCCTGTTGACTGACAAACAGGAGAAACCTAAGCTAGAATGATTTCCTGTTGAACAAGAAAATCAATCTATGTCGCCTACGACAATGGCAACCTAGCAGGAAAAGAGCATCTGCACACGAAGTCAGAGCATTTTCAACATCATGGGCACATCACAACGCAAAAACCACAGATGAAATTCTTCCAGCCTCATCCTGACCGTCACTCGACGACATTCACCTATCACTTCCTGAGGAACATGTCAAGAGAAGAGAAGGGACCACACCGGCTGGGACCAATCGTCAAACTGTGGTCAAACCCCCTTAAGCACACAGAACGAAGCAGAAGCAAGCCATCCATAGAAGGAAGCAAGAACCCTCAAACAACAACGGTCTTTTTCAGTGCCACCAAACCCTTCGAAGTGATACAACTTCCCGTTTCATCACCCTGTTCTGATTAAAGTGCGAATTTTTTTCCATAATAAAAATTTGGGGGGGGGGAAGCCTGCTTGCATCCCGGGGCACCCCGTTAGATCGGTTCTCGCCACCACGTTTGACGAGGTCGGCTGATAATGCAAAATTCTCAGGTTAATATGTTTGGCAAATAAAGAACATTTTGCCGGCCCTCAGCCCATGGTTTCTTTTTTGCCTAAAACATACTTAACCAAAGGCCTGCCCTGCCTCCCCTCTTGAGTCACCGCATGACAGATTGAGAGGAAAATAAATGCCGGAACCGGCCACGCTCTCGTTTTATAAAGAGGAGGACTGCGTCGCGCAGGTGCAGTAGGGACGTGCAAGCAGGCGGCTACACGCAACCGACATTCCAGGGAGACATTCCATTGAAATGCAAAATTATCAGGTTAAGTACGTGTTAGGCAAAAAAGAAACCACTTTTAGCCGGCCGGGCTGAGGGCCGTCAAAATGTTTTTTCTTTTTATTGCCGACAAAAATATCATTACCTGGTTTTCTTTATATAGCAGTTCCTTTCATTGAAGGCTCAATCCCTAGCGATGAAAGTTTGCTTCTCTGCCGTGCTCGTAGCTCCCTCTGCGCATGCATACAGGCCTCTATATAAAGCGCCCGAGTCGAGCTGGCTTTATCTTTCTTCCTAGGGCACCACCACGACTGGGTCTTTTTTTCGGCTCTCCCGACTTCTTTATACAGGTTGCGGTTCTGTCACCGGTTACCCACTAGTGTTTTCATCTGTAGCCCAAGTGCGACAAATGGATTCTTCGGTCGTCTTGGGTTTTCCGGATTCTTCTTCTTTTTCTCCTTTCTGGTGTCTGGTTCCGCTTCCAACCGGTCACCACGCTTCTACTTCTCCGGTTGCTCAACCAGATTCTTCCTCCAGTTCCCTTCGGGGACCACCTTCACCTATAAAGACAGCTTGGCCACGAGCTCCACGGCCGCCTCGTCTGTCACAGGCAGTGCCACCTCGCTGTACCGGACACCTTCCGTTCACCAAGGTATCCCAGATCTTCTTGAACAGAAGACACCTTCTCAACTCATCCTTACCAAGCTCCTTAGGGCGCTTACTGGACATTCACTTCAGTTGCCCGCCCCCACGTTGGTCGCATCTACGACCACCAATCGTCGCATCATCAACTACTGCCACCATCGCAAGTTCCGATCCACGACTGGTCGTCACCAGTTTACCGGTCCCTTTTCCTCGGGTCCCTCTGTTCCCTTCTTCGGATTCAACCGAAACTAACTTTCCCTTTGACCTTTGTCAACCGTGAGGAGTGGTCACCTTTTCCCTTCCCATTACTTGTTAATAAAGTTCTCTTGTTGTACCGAAGATACCACACAAAAAAAAAAGAAAAAACCTAACACTCAGAAGACAATCTATCCCGACCAGGCCGGTCTGACTCTCCTTCTTGGATACCGTACCCAACACACGGTTCCTGCAGCTTCAACCACTACAACCTTCTTTCACCAGTACACCTCTTTAATATCAACCGCGACTGACTACGTAATCTCTGTTCCTTCTCTAGCCGGGACTCTTGCCTTTTCCGTTCGGTTCGCCTTGACGAACGCTTCCCCTCTGGACAGCTATTCTTGATCGCCTCTCCCGTTCTGTCTCGCTTTTTTTGCTTCAGACAATGGGCCCGGGTCGGATACATCATCCACCCTTCATCAAGTTGCTGCACGAACGGCGGTCTCCTTCACGGTAACCACCCTTCCCCCATTCTCCTCCGTGGCCCAAACGCCTGCTGTTATACACATCGACAAAAGGAAAAAAAAGGGGGTGGGGCTAGAGGAGCCCACCCTGACTAACGCACTAAGTAAGGCGTTATATCATGCCAGGATACCGCTACAGGCTAATGTATCCTACGCTGACTTCTGTCCGACAGACTACACTCCTGCCAACTGAGCCGATCGTTCTCTCAGTCGCATTTCTCTTTTCTTCAATGACTCGGTCGCCCCGACCTCCCCATCGTCAAGTAACAATTTACGGTCGCTTCATACCGACAGTCACTTGGGATACTTCTCTGTGTCTCTCTTCAACACTGCCAGACGGTGCAGGTTGTTCTTTGTTTTCCCGCGCCTAACCAGGTTCCTTCCTCTCAGGTTCGCGCGTTCAGCCAGTGTCCCGATATTGTGATCTTTTCTGCCAAGCGTCAGTGTGTTATTACGACAAAGGATATTTCAACTGAGACCGATGCCGTTTCCTCTTCTAATATAAATGCTCGTGTTGTCAGTCATACTGGCCCCTTTCCGGACCCTGTTCAGTGCTCATGCCTCGATTTACCGGAACCAAGAACCATTTGGACCCACATCCATGTTGCCAGTTTCACCGCACATATGATTGGTTCAACAGAAAATGCAATGTGTGTGCGCGCCTTTTTGAAGATGAGTGGAGATAGATTCTTCGCCGCCTTGCAAAGTCATGGTAACGCACAATTAAACGGGCAAACCAACGTGCCCTTTCAACTAACAATTCTGGTTCCTCACAGGTCCCATCATGTTCCAGCACAAAGAAGCCTCACCGAGTCAAGTTATCCTTATCAGACCCTACGGCCGTTCTAGCACCTCCGGTCGTTCCCCCTCTAGTGAAAGATAGTGCTTCTCGATGGTCTCCTCCGTCCACATCACGCAACAAATTCAAGGCAACACTTGGAATGTGAACGAACAAAGAACAAATCTTCTACGTCAAACAAGTACAGCTAAGCTGCCTCGTTCATCACCCATTCCCCTACGGTCAGCCATCCCGCCATCATCCACGGTCGCCGCTCCGGTTACTCCTGGAAATAGACCAGTCTTCCCAACAGCAGACGTGTTCGTTCTGCTTTACTATGGGGATTTCTGCTGTCGCCAAAGCTCATTTTAACGTGAATTGTGAGTCACTACTGTCAGTAGCACGTTCCTTTGCACGAGAACTCAAAGCCCTGCGGGGATCTGCCCTCGAGTTGGATTCTCTTCGTTCCTCCGTGGCCATGGTCCCTATCCTTCAGGACACCATAAACAATCACATTCTGACCGTGAAATTTCTCAGGGATTCAAACACCATGTTAGTTGACGAAATCGACCGCCTTCAGCTCCCAATAACTTCACTTCGTGATTCTAATATCCTCATGAAAGAGAAGTTCAAGAAGCTCTCACCTTTACCTCTCACCCCACCTTGGAGGGAACAACATTGTTCTTGATCCAAAACTCGTCATCCTCCCCACGGTCGCCCTCCACTAAAAACTCGGGCAGTGCCTTCTTCGACAGCTTCTCGGCCAGATACCAGCCAACAAGCAGATGTGGACTCAGTTACCGCCCCTCCGCGCAAGCAGGATCCCAGAGCTCAGCGTCGGCTGAATCTCCTGTCCCAATCTGATCGGCAGGCCTGACTACGGTTCCTGTGTCTCTTTTTCTGATGGTCACAGACCCTGCCACAGCTTCGTCGTCCACAGTGCTTATGTCTCAAGCTGTTGACTTACCGGTTGCCTCAAGTTGTTGACCTGGCAGTCTTCAGCCACCTCTCCTTGAGATCTCCGTCAACTGTCATCTTAGAATGTTTGGCAGTTTGACGACGCAACCACTTTCGTCTCTGTCTTCAACGGGTTAGTCCAATGTTCAGATGTCTCTTCTCGGAACCTACCTGGTGCAGACTGTCGTCAATGCACAAAAGGCATGACGCACGGTTTCCAAGCACTGCCGTAGGTGCTCCACTTTCTCTCAAATTAAACTGATCGCCGAGGAACTGATTACTCACTGCTTATTCCCTGTTCCCTGTAACATCGTTAGCAATGTTTAAGCTTATTCCGTAGCCGTTATAACCATTACCATTATTCCGGTCCCCTTGCTCCCTCTCCAATTTTCGAAGATTTTTCATGGCCGCCGGTCGCTTCTACTACACAACCTTAATACCCTGCGTCTTCGGTTTCGCGATCGCCTGCCCCTCGGTACAGGTCATTTTCTTTCTTACTTCATATCTTACGGTGTGTTAAACATCTTTAAAGTATATATATATAAAGAAAGAAAGAAGAGGAGAGAAGAGATGAGATGCCGTACGAACGTTCTGTTCAACTTCTTACATAAGTCCAAGTGTCCCGGTCTTTCACGAGCGTTCAATGGCCGCCTGATGTGTCCGCTTTACACCTTTTCCTCGGCCGTGCCTATCCTATGCTGTGGGCAATTTCCCCGGTCGTCAAGCCCGCCCTACGTGGATCAAGAACCTTCCACAGCTTACACAAGGTAATGAGAATTTTGTCATGTTTGCATGCCCAACTTTTTTATTTACCTTGCCCAGAATACGGTCGCCGTCCATGCTTCCTTCACTTCCCTGGTGTACGGTCCGAACCCTACTACGGACCGTACCACACCTGTACGGTCGCCTTGCGCCGCCTTGTAACAGTAACTTCGGTCACCTGTTACGCGGCCAACAGGTTCTTCTCATGTAAAGACCTCTCCAGCCATCTTCATTGGTAGGCCAAACTGCCCATCCGTTCTCCGTTTACAGTCGCGTGCATGGATGGCGCCCGGTTCACGGGGTCATTAGACTCTGAGGCGGCTGGCTCGTAGCACGGGGAACCATCGTCATAAGGCAATAAAGGCAATAAAACATAGAAATACCAGGGTAGGGCCTGGTTGATTTCTGTGTTTTGTTGCCTAACCAAAAACATACATTACCCTCTCGGCGCTCCAAGGTAGACCCCGAGTGGAAGAAAGATGAAGCCAGCTCGACTCGGGCGCTTTATGTAGAGGCCTGTGCGTATGCGCAGAAGGGGAGCTACTTGCACGGCAGAGAAGCCAACTTTTCATCACTAGGGATTAAGCCTTCAGATGAAGGAACTGCTATATAATGAAAACGGGCAATGTATGTTTTCGGCTGTGCAACAAAAACAGAAATCAACCAGGCTGTGTCCTAGTATTTCTTATGTTTTTTTTAAAGGGAGGGCATTGTAGTGTATGTTGACCTCCCACCAGATCATAGTATAACTGCCTTCATATAACATCATCTACGAATGCTTCGTAAATGTTTAGCACGCCCCTGTATTATGGCTAGACTCGGACACAAAGGCCTATTTGTTACAAATTTAAAAGTATAAATTCTTGCTCTAACTAATAGTTTAGGTTACCTAACCTATGTCTAATGTATACTGCTATACATCGTCGATGCTTCCTAGGCCTAGCCTTCTCAGCCGCGCCTAACTTCTAGGTATGGCTTCATCAAGGTTCTGTCTGGTCTAAGTCATGCCTCCCCTTCTCAGCTAGTTGTAAATATGGGCTACAACCGTGGGACTGTAGGAGTGTGATTCAGGCCTACATGCCCAACAAGAAGAGTCAAGATTGGCAGGCTGAAAACTGCAACGCGTGTGCCTATTGATGGTGGTGCTCCTGGACCAAAACCAGGGCCTTAGTGTCCAGCTATGCTAATCTGTCGCTTCTGATTTTGATTAAAATACCGTAGGGACTAGATAATAAATATCATATTATGAATCCTGGCTAAAAAAGCTACATTTGAATGTTTACAGAATTTAAATTGAGTCTATATTCACGGAGAAATCGCAAGACTCGTAGTAAAATAAGAAAAAAATAATAGCAATACCTTTGGTTGTGAATTTTTGCAAATGAATTTCGGTTACAGCAAACTGAGACAAACTCTGGTACTTTTTCATGCAAAGTAGGCCTATACAGTAAAAGGATCGGATTTTTACCTGTAAACTTGGCAAAACATAAAATAAAGTAGCATGCAATTATAGTAAAAGCATAATTATTTTATTGGATTAAAACTACGGTACCACAGTTTACACCACAAATTGATAGGATTCAACATCTATATTTTGACAGACTAGGATCCCGGTAAACTAATCCCAACATGAAATTAAATAACTGATTTAAATATCATGTTGTTTTCAGCAAGACCTAAACAGTTCCAAGGAAAAGATAAATAAACGTTTATTTTGGAGGTATTGCAAAAGCAGTTATTCCAGAACTATTGCTACTGGCAGAAAACTTCACATAGGCCTATACAGGCTTATGATGTAGGCTATTACTTGGTCTCCCCATAAACTTGAGGGTTGTCCCTTTCGAAATGCCAGCTTTATCTTAATCATTAAAAACTTACCTCTTGAAGTAGGAGGGCTAAAAATATGAGAAAGGTGTCAAAAGACAGGAAATTAATCCGGATTTCGCGTAGGCGTATTTTCGTAGTTCTAGGTAACATTTTTCCCCTCGAAAAAAGCGAAAAAAACCCTTTGGACCATTGTTGATACGGAGTTTTCGAAGTTGATTGTTAGTTTCAGAATATCGCATCTTCCTGCTGTGCGGATGGTCCACAATTGTTGCACCACGTAGGAGGCGCATGGTCCAGTAGTGTTGTCAGTAGGATTAGGCTGGCAATGCTAACTGTTACAGCCGTCATTCAAGAATGAGGCATGTGCAGCTCGCTAAGGGACGACTGTTGGAGTTGCATTTTGGAAATTTCAAATACAAACCTTACATTTAAATGAAATTACGTAAAGCTACGAAAAGATTAATGGTAAATTATGCCTATTTAAACAAAATATATTGATAACAAAAGGGTAAAAAATGTTTCCACGTTTGCATTTGTAAAACATCGACGTTCGATCAATAGTGTGCTATTAGCTGGTGCTCTACTCAGCAATAGTCCAGCCTAATAGCGGTAAAAACGAATAGTTTCTAGGTACGACTTCGCCTTGCACGAAATCTTTTATATTAGCCAAAAATTATAGGCGACATGTGGTTGCTGTTTCAAAGCATCACACGTAGCGGGGAAAGAGATGGGTTTAAAGTAAAAATTCTTAAAATTTGTGAAACAAGGAAACCCATGCAAAGTCTGCAAAATTTATTTGAATAAAAAATAATCTATACCTAGAGCGGCACAAGGAGTATGAATGATAAAATTACTAAGCATTTCAGTTCAAGCATGCAGCAACTCGCGTGCTACAGCGTTGAAACGGCCTTGCAGCAGGGATGGATAAGGCTGCCTCAAGCCAAGGCCGACTTTAGAATAAATCCCGTGTCTCGCCTTCTGGCTCATTGCCTGTTTATGTGCATGCCAGAAAGGCTATAGCTTCTTCAAGCTAAGACCGACTGTGTACAAATCGCATGCCTAACCTCCTGGCTCAATAACAGTACAATCGCATGCCGGAAAGGGAATGGCTTATTCAAGCCAAGGCCGACTGGGCTAAAAATCGCGTGCCTTGCCTCCTGGCTCATTGGCAGGTTAGGCGCACGCCAGAAAGGGGATGGTTTCTTCAAGCTAAGGCCGACTGGATACGAATCGCATGTTTTGCCTTAAGCGCACGTAGCTCTTGGGTGGCCAGACAGTTGGACTGATTTATGGTTATCATTTGTTTATCAACTGAATCCTAACGTCTGCAAGGGTAGTTTTGCAGTGAATTTGTGAAACTGTGTCGTGGCAAAGATCAGCGTAGTAGCACCAGGGTATGATGGATGACGGTGTGTGGTCCTAGGTTCAATATGTACATGCACTTAAGTTGCTTTATAGTAGGGCATTTGGCTATGGGCCATGGATCCAATAAATTCATTATTCCCCGGCGCTTACGAAAAACACGAACTGCACTCTGAGCATTTGCTTGATCGTGTTAGATTTGGAATGTCCGTCATCAGCATAAGAGCTGCAGCATGAAAGCTCCTCGAGCGTAGCGAGACGACGCGGAATGAGCGAGCGAAGCGAGCGACTCCGCTAGTAACCATTAAAAACTTACGGTCGGTTTGTTTGTTTGATGTTATATGTCGACCTTTTTCTCCGGAAGTAGGCAGGCTAAAAATGTGAGAAAGGTGTCGGAAGACAGGAAATTAATCCGGATGTCGTTTAGGCGTATTTTCGTATAGTTCTAGGTAAAAGTTTTGCCCTCGAAAAAAGCGAAAAATCTCTTTGGACCATTGTTGAAACGAATTTTTCGAAGTTGATTGTTAGCTTGGAATATCCTATTTTCCTGATGAGAGGATGGTCCACAATTGTTGCGCAACGTATGCGCCGCGTGGGCCAGGAGTGTTGTCAGCGGAAGAAATGCTGGCAATCCGAATAGTATCATTCAAGAATGAGGCACGTGCAGAGCACTGATGGGCCAACTGTTGGGAGTTGCATATTGGATATTTTAAATTCAAATTACCTATTTGGCCGTAAATTTAAATGAAATTACGTAATGATACGAAAAGATTAACTGCTAAATTAGGCCTACTTGACAAACTGTATCAATAACAAAAGGGCGTCAGAAATATTTCTACGTTTGTATTTGTAAAACATCGACGTTCGATCAGTATGCCATTAGCCTGTGCTCTAATCAGCAGTCTGGCGTAATTGTAGTGAACACGCATAACTAAACTAAACTAAACGCATAACTAAACGCATAAGTAAACACTAGTATGATTTCAAGCTGCGTGCTTTAAAACCGCACGAAACGGTTGGTTAACTTTGTCAACAAACGTTTGCGATGATCTTTGTTTAATGACGCATTATTATCTTTTGACTTTTTGACAACTATTTCGCCATTGGAGATGGGACGAAATATATTAATGCACAAAAACGTTAAAGCACACAAAGCAGGACGTAAAGTAAACATTCCTAAAATAAATGAAATAAGAAAACCTATGATGGAAGGTATAAGAATTTATAGGGGTTGGGTGGTACTAACGCAAATTATAGGCGAAATTATGGCCGTGTCAGTGTGGCTCAGCGATAGAACCTTGGCTTTTAAGTTTCAAAGGTCGTGGGTTCAATTCCCTGCTCAGGCAGTCTGACACATAAGTCCAAAAAGCAACGTAAAAAGGTTTGCATCTGTATTTAAATATAAGCGACATGCGGTTCCTAGTGTTTAGCTCTGGCGTTGCTTCTACTGTGAAACTTACGCAGCACAATTTATTTGAATAAAAAAATATGTTCACAACAGGGATCCGGTTGCAAAATTAGTAGCAAAACTTACTAAATAACATAAGGACAAATGAAAGAGTAGGCACAAGTTATGGTTTGTTTATAAACTGAACCATTACGAAAAACGCGCACTACAATGATCATGATCTTTTTTGATGTAGACTTGTCCGTCAGCAGCATAAGTGCTGAAACAGGAAATGTCCTTGAGCGAAGCGAGACGACGCCGAATGAGCGAGCGTCAGCGAGCGACTCGGCTAGTATACTTTAATTTTCTTTAACCACCATGTTAATGTTAAAATAATCTAAGATCACCAAGATCATGTAGTTATTTTTGCTGAAGCAGAGTACTTCTAAGGTTCGGTACCCGAATTAACTAAGCTTGATTCAATGTGAATTGATTGTTTGAAAACTTGCTAGGTGCATTTTCTAACAACAGTCTACTGTATATTTTGCTAAGTGCAAATGTAATTTAGAGAGTTTAGGTAACTCACCCAACTTTGATTTCTAATCGAAAATGTTGTGTGAACTTGTAACATAGTTGTTTAGTACCGAATTTTAAATGTAAAAATTCCAGGAGTCAGAGCTTTTATTTAAAAGCATATTTTTGTAAACTAGTTAAACAAGCGTAAAGTGCTTTTTTCATTTTGAACTATCTTATTAAAAATCAGGAGTTTTAGGCGCCAGTTTTCCTACTAGTCGACTATTTAGCTAGTGTTAAAAAGTTAGAAATCTTTCTTTTTTTAAACTTAGAAAGCTAGTAACTCACACCCACCTGGTGGCAGTGATACTATTGATTAAATATTACTTAAATATTAGGACGCAGATGCAGACACTGATTTCCCTATCCGTGCCTGTAGAAAAAGTTATGTTTGCCGCAAAAGTAAAAACAGCCACTCAGAAGAAATTTTAACAACCCACAATTTCTACCAGATGCCGGTGCATGCTACAAGCACCTCCCCGTCGCAGCATCCATCGCTACATCAAGGATGGCACTCATGGATCTTGTGGGGAACGCTTACAATGCCCTTGACATCGACCGTAACATCCACGTCACTGCCCATGAACTTGGAGCCAATTCAGCATCCTGGGCCTTTCACAGTAACATTTCTATCACCAACATTTTAGAAGCTGCCCCACGGAGAAACCCCACTGTGTTTACTTCTCAGGCCTCAGACCCTTCCCGCCTAGAACCCTTTGTAGCTGCCTGGCGAATCCTCTAAACCCCTTACGCAATACGGTTGCCTGACCTATAGTAAACGACATGTCAACTCTACCGGTTGTAAAGTATTAACTTTTGGGGGAGTCAGCTCGCACCCTCGGGGTGCCCTTCAAGGTGACGCCCGCCGCCTTTTGACGAGCATCTGTTGCTACACAAGGATGGTCTCCATATGGATCAAGATGGTTACACTCAACGCTTACAACACTCTTGACATCGGCCATAACATCCGCGTCACTGCCCACGAACTTCGTGCCATTTCAGCGTTCTGTGCCTTTCACAGTAACATTCGTTTCCCAACATTTTAGAAGCTGCCTCATGGAGAAACCCCACTGTGTTTACATTCCATTACCTCTTGGACATGTCTTCTCAGGCCTCGGACTCTTCGTGGCTGCCAGGCGAATCCTCTAAACTCCTTAAGCAATACGGGTCGCCTCACCTATAGCAAACGATTTCTCAACTCAACCGGTTGCAAAGTATATAACTTTTGGGGGAGCCAGCTCGCAACCCCGGGGTGCCCGTCAAGGTGGCGCCTGCCGCCTTTTGACGAGGTCTGTGGAATGCTAAAAGATTAGGTAATGTATATTTCGTCAGCATATAAAAGCATCAATTTACCAGGGGTACCTGGTTGAAATTGGTTTCTTTGCTGCCAAAACATCTTAACCTGATAATTTAGCATTACATTCCTCGAATGTTGTAGCGGCCGAAGCTACGATTCTCAAGGTGCTTGTAACTTCTCCGACATCAATGTGGTTTTGACCTTTAAACTTCTAGTTCGGTGGCGGTTTTTACTTTTGCGGAAAACAGCACACGTATGCTACTGGCCCAGCATGGGTAACAGAGAGTCATTTGTCCTAACTGTAGGCTAACTAGATAACTTCAAAGGGGGGTATTCGCTGCCACCAGGTGGGTGTTTCTAAATGCAGCCCTAAGTTTAATTATTAAGTGGTTTTCTTAAGAACTATAACCTCTACATTTAGTCTAACTAGCAGAAAAACGGGCGTTTTACAAACTCAATGGTTTATTAAAAGGCAAATAAATATAAACAATTACATTTAAAATCAACTAGTGTCAGAACAAGAAAATAGGCTTTTAAATTAAAGCACAACGATTTATACAACAGGAAAAATCAACAAGAATTTACATGAAATTCGACTCAAACTTCACACAACTGGGTGAAGAGTAAAAACTACAATTTCGATTAGAAAAAGTTTGTGGGACCTCGGGAACCCGTTATAACATGCGAACCACGGGAATTACATGAAATAAATCTATTTGGTGCAAACCGCGGGAATTACACACAAATAGTCAAGACTATGTTTTCTAAGTCCGACCTAGAAAATACGTCGTCTAAATGCAGATTTAGTGTTTAGATTAAGTTCATAGTAATAAACACGGGAAAAAAAGCTGGTTTTTAGAAAGGGACCGTGAACCCTGACGTTATGGCGATGGGGGCCTAGAATGCCGACTAAGGCTCCAGCTCCATAATTCCCTCAAAGCTTAAGGTTAGGTTAAGTTTAAAACTAAAATTTCGAATGGGGTTTCCAAAATTAAATTTTCTAAACTAACACTAGTCTAATACGAACCAATTACCTTTGCCCGGCATGGCAACATTCGGACAGGACATCTCCTATACCGACTGGCGTAGTCACCTCTGGCTTTGAGATCTGATGAGCGTGTGCTAACGATTGCCTCCTGGGGCTGGGGTTATATACTCATTACCGGAAGTTCGCGCGGACGACCAGGAGAGCTTCGAGGTCTGGTTGGCTGAGGGCCTTGAGAACAATAGAAAAGTTGGCAGTGCAAAGGATTTTTCGCTTGGCGCCGTTTGAAGGAACAATTATTGACTGCGTGGTAGAGAGAGGCCGGTAGAGTTAAACTCATTGTTTGGAACGTGACTTAATTTACTCCTTTAATTACTACGGATTGTTTTCTTATTAAACCACGATGTTAGGCATCGCGACTTTTGAAGGAATGATCTCAATAAATTCGGTTATTAACATTGGGATGCCAGGTTTACTTTGGGAAATCGAAAGCCAAGTCGGTTTTGCTAGGAACAACTACGGAAAATTAGAAAAGACGTGTACGTAAGATAAAATGTTGCCCGAGCTCCGGTAGTTGGGATGGCAAAAGATTACGTTAAAAGATTATTATAAAACAAAAGTTATGGTTACCAGCGAATGCTAAAACGCATTTGAAATAGTTGGATTTAACATTTATAGACGTAAAATTGGGTTTCTGAATGTCGGACATTTCTCAAGTGCATCTTAGATCGTCACCTTAAATCTACTTAAGAAATATCAAAACAAAGTATCTGTACAATTATTTTGGGAGGTTAAGTACCTTCATAGAGGAAGCTCCTCCCCTACAAACACTAAACTAATGTTTTCGGCTTCATGCCTAAGTGAAAATGAAAGCATATACAAATTTTTACAAGTGGCGAAAATGGCGTCTCGTGCGCTACGGTGATTTTACGGCATCGGTTTCGTGCGTTTTTCAAATGGATGTTGTGAAAGTTCTAGAAGGATTTTTCGTGTTCTGTTTGCGGGGAAAAACAGATAAAGTTCGTGGCTATTAAGAGCTGTTTAGATGAGACGAATTGGTCCATTTTCTTAGAAGATACAGGCGTTGAAATTTGGGGTTTTTCACGGCCGAGGTGCTGAGAAAAAAAAAGTGTTTGTTGCCGTAAACGAAGTTTCCCTCAGGTTGTTGATAGTTTGAGTTGAGGTATCCTCTCAAATCGGGTGAAGAACTCAGGCCTTCTTTACAGCTCCCCACCAAGGAGATTCTATTTGGGGTTTCTGTCGAACTCGACAATAGAAGCTAAAACGGAAAGGTTAGTGCACACAAGATATGCCAATAACTGGAACTGCCAAGCACTGTAATCAAAATTGCAAGAATATGCGGTATAAATGCATCAGTTGAGGAAATACACCTCCGGTGAGAAAATACATCTCCACGATCGTTTTACAAAGTTGAAAAAAGAACACTGGTTTTGCAAAAATTAAAATCGCCGTTTTATATTTTTGGGGGACTAACGTTTTTGTGGCTCAATTAATTTTAAAGCAAAGTTAAAATTACAAAAAAAAAGAACACCGTTTTTGCAACCACTAACTAAATACTGTCCGCGCTGCTTCTGTGCAGGGAAATCGTACAAGTATTCAGAGAGTGGGGCAAAATTTACAAATATCAAGAATCACACTAGAAATTACAAAGTTAATTTTGTTGTAAAAGAATGCTGTCAAATGAGGCGTCCCGCCACTTAATCGTTCTCACGAGTCCGGATTATGTCAAATTGTAGATTTTTTTTTAGCTGTGAAACTACCGAAAACACCTTGCCGTTCACCCTCAACCTAGGTTGCGATAACTTTTAGAAGAGAATATTCTGTGAACACGTGGTAGAACACCGGCTCTATTTAACAGTAACTAATACCACTAGAATGGTTTAAGGTTACCAAACAACTTATACATAAAAATACAACACTGGAAGGTTTGTGGATAAAAACGCAACAACCTTCTAAACAGGGCTATCATTTTTCTCCCAGGGATAGACTGATAGTTTTTTTTATAAAGAAAACCATTTCGTATAAAACTTAAAGAAGAACTAACCGGGGACAGATTACAATTCCCATAGAATACTCCTAATGAATATTATTAAACGTGTCGTACAATCTTTGTAATTATCCTTCCACACAGGAAGGCGTTGATAATGACTAAAAGAGCAAGCATTGGCACTTAAAATTTAGGTGGGTAAGTCCAAAACAGGGATTAACTGGAAGTTGCTTAAGGGTGAGCTTCTACCAGAACCAAAATGTCATAATTAAAGACAAAAATTAATTTTCAGTCAATTTTCACTGAAAACAAAAATGTTTGAACAACTTTACCGTTTAAACAAAATACCGGCTAAATGTGTCGGCATTGACGTGTTTCTTTTCAGGTTTGTGCAGTTCCTGAAGTTTAAAATTAAAATTTCAACATGTACACTATTTAGGTTTAGTTGCTCCTAGATGGAGCCACGTTTGTATTGGCCTACAACTCATTATTTAAAATAAGCTAGCACGGGAAAACACTGGGTTTAGGTTTTCGTTTTTAATTGCAAAAAAAAACTCTTGATTAGAGAAAATAAACTACATTAGGTTAAGTTTTACAACCTCTGTTTGACGGGGAACCCCTATTCAGTACTAGAGCCATAATTAGGCCTTAATTTCCACCCTAGACTGACGACATAGAGTTCACACTAAAACATTGGTCCTAATTTTAAAGAAGATCAGAAAAAAACTAGCATGTTTAGTTGTTCAGTAGGGAGACCTAATCCAAGGTTTTACATACTCATAAACTGAAGAAAAAAAACTACAGTTAAATTAGATTGAACTCAGGCAACCTGATTTTACCAAATTCGGGGTAAAAATTAAAACATTCAACAGAAGTACCTTTTCTGCCGATCGTAGTTTGCATGGATTTGCAAGTGCCTAACATTAGGTTAGGTTGTGATTTGCTCCTTGAAACAAGCCAACTTGTGAAGCTGGTTTCACTAAATTCCGGTTTTCCGGACATGGACAAACTGTTGCTTACATCGCCATCTGAAAAGTTACGTTTTAACTCTTTCTTGACACCTTGACGACGCTGTAGCCAATCGTTGGGGCGTGGTCAGTTTCCACTTGCTGCTGTGGTACACGACGTCGGCTAGAGGAATTTTTAATGAGTTCCTTCTCATCCAAAAGTTTTGCCTGCGTGGGCTGAACGACGATAGGTTGTCGTTGGGGGGTCACTGGTGACTTGACCAATCCCTCAGGATGTGGTGGGTCATTCCCGTCTATACGGGCGTGGGTTTGTTTACGTTTGCGCGAGCGTCTCTTGGATTGGATCGTGCCTTTGTCTGCTTTATCGGACTTTGTCAAGGGCGTTGCCACACGATTGGGGTCGAGGGCAGATTCACGTAAAAGGTTTAAGGCATTTATTCCGTTTACACCAAGTACAATTTCGAAAATCGAACTAGCTGCTGAGGAAACACAGGCTACTGTTTTCAATACGATACCGTCAGTTAATTTTAGACGTAAGTTAACCTGCGGTAATACTACAATATCACTGTTTAGGATAGTCTGGCACCTGAGTGTTTGTTTTAAGCGTGGCCACTTTCTGGCCAATTTAGAGCTGACAACATTTACACAACTGCCGGAATCGCAAAGAATTTTAATCTTACGTTGGCCTACGAAACCATTTACGGTACTAGACTGTAAAATTTCCCTGGCATTTTTACCTGCAAGAAAACATGCATTAGCTTGCTCCGGGACGTTTTGGTTAAGTTTGGGGCATCGATTACGCAGGTGCAAAAACGATCCGCATTCATAGCACGATCTACCGTTAGGTTTACTAAAGTTAGATTTTACACTGTCGCTACTATCAGCGTTAGCTCTGGGCTAGTTACGCTGTCACTATTATTATTCTTAGTCTCAACGGGTTAGCTAAGGAATTATGATTTTGTTTATCATTTCTACAGTTGGAGGAAGCTTTAGAAGCTTGACTACCTGAATGAGTGCTAGCTTGCACTTTGCCACTTTTGTTTAAAAAATCTGCAGAGATTTGTTTATTGCGAGTTGTAAACTCGTCACAAAGTTTTGCTGTCTCGGCTAACGAACCTGTATTAATTTGGTCGGGGAGCCATTTGCGTAATGCAATGGGGCAGGCGTTCGTGAATTGTTCTAGTAGAATTAAATTCACAAGTTGGTCATAGCTTTTGTTTACTTTAGCTAGTGAGACCCAACGGGAAAACAAGGTTTCCAGATTGAACGCATAGTCATGAAATAATTGCTCCGGCAATTTTTCTAGGGAACGAAACTGGGTTTGCACCGACTCCTTAGTTTGCACAAACCTGTCAAGAAGTTTAGTCTTACCGATCTCGTAATCGTGCATGTCAGCATCTTGGAGCTGGTCACACACTTGGATTAATACTGAACCTAAAAGAGGTTGTAAGCCTACCACCTATTCCTTTTTGGGAATTTTCTGCGTTACCATAGTTCTCTCGTAAATTTTAAGGAAACTGTTAATTTCTGAGTCGGACGTCCATCTATTCACTAAACGTACATCGGCAATTTTGCCTGGTTTGCTTACTGGATCTCGTTGAGGGTTCGGGGTTACTGTACCACTAGATGGTCCTGAACTAGCAGAATTTAGCCTAGCTAATTCGATCTGCTTATCGAGCTTTTGTAGCTCTTGAGCGCTAGAGCGTTCTCTAATTTGCTCTTCACGGTCACGTATTTGTGCCTCTTGATCAATTAATGCAAGTTCGTGTGCCCTGCGTTTATCCACATCGGCAATTTTTAAAGCTTCTAACTTTAATTCTTCAGCTTTTAAAAACAACTCATTTTCTTTAAGAGCTATTTCTTTTTTAGCTTCTCTCCTTTCCATGGCACCTTCTAGCGTGTCGGCAAGTTCAGTTAAAGAAACTTTGTTATCGTCAACTGCATCACGTAAAATTTTAAGTGATATTTGTTTAGAGTCACTTACTGCTAACCCTAAGTCCAAACATGCTTTCTTAAGCTCTTTGTTTTTAAGACCTTCTACAATTTCGTCGAAAGTAGCCATTTCGGGAAATTTTAACCTTACGTTCAAAAATACAGCTTGTATAAATGAAATACGGAATTAAATTGCAGCCGCAAAATTAATTCAAACTTTACGTTAAGACTGAGCACGAATTTAACCGCTTCTCATCCTAATCCAGTAAGCTTTAGCAATGGAAAACACTTTTTAACGACCCCTAGCTTTGGTGTATAAATAATTAAAATACATAAATGTTTCCAACTATAACACTAGGCTTGGCAGGCCAAAGCATATCCTATGCACACTTACCCAGAAAACACAATCACTGTGCGGTCAGTCTATCCACATCAGGCCAATCGTCCCACCGTCGATCGACGATACTGATTCCACGGGCGTTGTATTAGCACGTCTCTGGATCTTGTTCACTGCGGCGATGGTTGTCTCATCTGCGGGCAGTCATCTGTGCAGGAGCCCCTTGTCCGTTGTTGGCTGGTCTCTCCTCACAGGGTTGCGGGGTTTGATGCTAGCATCTCGGCTGGGCAGGCGTCCACTCGGTGAAGCTGCGGCTCCTGTCGTCTGGCTCCAGAAACGGCGTTGTTACTGGGGCGGGGAAAGCATTGATTTGTAACGGCAATGCAGGCGTCTTTTTCGGGGGAGTATAGTAACTGAGTCCCAGACATCTTTTTCTTGCAACTTACGTCCAAGTTGCGGCTTGACAGATTGAAGAGTTGTTCATCTGTAGTAGCATGGCAGGGGGGAAACGTTTGACGGAACAGCGCCTGTTCATCCCACCGCTGCCACCAGATTGTAGCGGCCGAAGCTACGATTCTCAAAGTGCTTGTAACTTCTCCGAC
The DNA here is from genome assembly GCA_023313725.1 of Lithobius niger. Lineage (NCBI taxonomy): Eukaryota > Metazoa > Arthropoda > Chilopoda > Lithobiomorpha > Lithobiidae > Lithobius > Lithobius niger. The sequence goes on along the minus strand of JAHWFP010259019.1, from coordinate 17,079 downwards.
ATCAATGTGGTTTTGACCTTTAAACTTCTAGTTCGGTGGCGGTTTTTACTTTTGCGGAAAACAGCACACGTATGCTACTGGCCCAGCATGGGTAACAGAGAGTCATTTGTCCTAATGTAGGCTAACTAGATAACTTCAAAGGGGGGTATTCACTGCCACCAGGTGGGTGTTTCTAAATGCAGCCCTAAGTTTAATTATTAAGTGGTTTTCTTAAGAACTATAACCTCTACATTTAGTCTAACTAGCAGAAAAACAGGCGTTTTACAAACTCAGTGGTTTATTAAAAGGCAAATAAATATAAACAATTACATTTAAAATCAACTAGTGTCAGAACAAGAAAATAGGCTTTTAAATTAAAGCACGACGATTTTTACAGGAAAAATCAACAAGAATTTACATGAAATTCGACTCAAACTTCACACAACTGGGTGAAGAGTAAAAACTACAATTTCGATTAGAAAAAGTTTGTGGGACCTCGGGAACCCGTTATAACATGCAAACCGCGGGAATTACATGAAATAAATCTATTTGGTGCAAACCGCGTGAATTACACACAAATAGTCAAGACTATGTTTTCTAAGTCCGACCTAGAATCAAATCTTCAAATCTGTAGATCCTTAGTATTTGGGGAAGCACCCTAGAAAATACGTCGTCTAAATGCAGATTTAGTGTTTAGGTTAAGTTCATAATAATAAACACAGGGAAAAAAGCTGGTTTTTAGAAAGGGACCGTGAACCCTGACGTTATGGCGATGGGGGCCTAGAATGCCGACTATGGCTCCACCTCCATAATTCCCTCAAAGCTTAAGGTTAGGTTAAGTTTAAAACTAAAATTTCGAATGGGGTTTCCAAAATTAAGTTTTCTAAACTAACACTAGTCTAATACGAACCAACTACCTTTGCCCGGCATGGCAACATTCGGACAGGACACCTCCTATACCGACTGGCGTAGTCACCTCTGGCTTTGAGATCTGCTGAGCGTGTGCTAACGATTGCCTCCTGGGGCTGGGGTTATATACTCAATTACTTATTACCGGAAGTTCGTGCGGACGACCAGGAGAGCTTCGAGGTCTGGTTGGCTGAGGGCCTTGAGAACAATAGAAAAGTCGGCAGCGCAAAGGATTTTTCGCTTGGCGCCGTTTGAAGGAACAATTATTGACTGCGTGGTAGAGAGAGGCCGGTAGAGTTAAACTCATTGTTTGGAACGTGAATAAGGCCTTTAATTACTACGGATTGTTTTCTTATTAAACCACGATGTTAGGCATTGCGACTATTGAAGGAATGATCTCAATAAATTCGGTTATTAACATTGGGATGCCAAGTTTACTTTGGGAATTGAAAGCCAAGTCGGTTTTGCTAGGAACAACTACGGAAAATTAGAAAAGACGTGTACGTAAGATAAAATGTTGCCTGAGCTCCGGTAGTTGGGATGGCAAAAGATTACGTTAAAAGATTATTATAAAACAAAAGTTATGGTTACCAGCGAATGCTAAAACGCATTTTAAATAGTTGAATTTAACATTTATAGACGTAAAATTGGGTTTCTGAATGTCGGACATTTCTTAAGTGCATCTTAGATCGTCACCTTAAATCTACTTAAGAAATATCAAAACAAAGTAGCTGTACAATTATTTTGGGAGGTTTAGTACATTCGTAGAGGAAGCTCCTCCCCTACAAACACTAAACTAATGTTTTCGGCTTTATGCCTAAGTGAAAATGAAAGCATATACACATTTTTACAAGTGGCGAAAATGGCGTCTCGTGCACTACGGTGATTTTACGGCATCGGTTTCGTGCGTTTTTCAAATGGATGTTGTGAAAGTTCTAGCAGGATTTTTCGTGTTCTGTTTGCGGGGGAAAACAGATAAAGTTCGTGGCTATTAAGAGCTGTTTAGATGAGACGAATTGGTCCATTTTTTTGGAAGATACAGGCGTTTGAAATTTGGGGTTTTTCACGGCCGAGGTGCCGAGAAAAAAAAAGTGTTCGTTTCCGTAAACGAAGTTTCCCTCAGGTTGTTGATAGTTTGAGTTGAGGTATCCTTTCAAATCGGGTGAAGAACTCAGGCCTTCTTTACAATGTGATGTTCCCCTGGAGGTTTCTTCCGGTGCGCAGCCGCCTGCTTGCATGTCCCCTACCGCGCATGCGCGTGGTAGTCCTCCCTTATAAAAGCGACAGCGCGCACGCTATCGGCATTCATTTTCCACCAGAGGTGTCTCTACGCCACCTCGCGCCACTATTCCCCAGCTTTCGCACGGAAAATTGGATTCTACCAGAAGATGGAAAATTGGATTCTCCCGCTTCGCTCGCCGCTCCCTCTCGTGCTCTCCCTCGTCCGCAAGCAACTGGCTTCTCCCTCGGCAACCGCTGGATCTCCGCCCTCGACCTCGCCGCAGTTGGCCCGATCCCTGCCGCCTCCTTCACCGAAGCTCCATCTGCAAGCAACAACGTCTTCTCGGACTCTCCCTTGCAACCCGGCCAGCGCACCCCGCCAGCTGAACCCATGGACCTATCGGCTCTACGAGAGGATTTTCTACGGGCGAAAGACGTCTACCGTGAAGCCAAGATATCCCTCCAACAGGCTACGGCAGCTACCCTCTCTCCAGCCCGCAACTCTCCCTTGGACTTGTCGTCCAACTCCTCCCGGATTGGTCGAAGCGTCTCCCGCAGCGAAGTCCGGTACATCGTCCAGGAAACGGTCCGTGTGATGCAAGACAATCCCATGCCGCCTCCCTCCTGCACGTCTTCCGCCCGACACGCCCGCACGCAAGCCTGGATCACTTCTGCCTCCAGCCACGACTCGGGCAAACGCGGCTCATCGCCGCCCCCTGCCGCCCAGAAGAGACGCAAGTCATCTTCACCCTCTCGTCCGCAAGCTTCTCCTCCTGCGAACCCACGGCGACTACCGAAGCCCCACATCCCGCCATCCCTCTTTCGTCCGGCAAGAGGATTCACTTGCCGGACGAGGCCACCGATGACCAAGTTTTTCCCTTGGCCGCACTTTTCAAGACGGTCGAAGAAACCATCCCCGACTGCTTTCTATTCAAGCCCTCGCAGTCGGCCGACGCTCCCGTGATCAACCGTGGGCTGAAAACTGGATTCGGCTTTGCCCTTAGGGACAAAGACACCAAACCCCGCAATCTACTCGGGCAATCCACCACGCTGCTAACCTGCCTCCTCCGCAATGAAGGCTCCATACTCGGCAACGGCGACCCTCTCATCCTGGACAAAGAACCGCCACCACCTCGTCCAGGCCGTGAAAACAGCTTCTTTCGTCCGTTGGGCGACGGCGCTACAAACCCGAACAACTTCGCTAACTACCCGGAATGTGAATTCTTACGCAGCGAAGTGAAGATGGATTTCGGCACTGCTCTTTCCATTCCGAAGAAGGCTGACATCCCTACTTTCGTCCTTTACGACAATGACAAGTGTCTTCGGCTCAGCCTACGGGCCGCCTCTCAAGCCGACGTTCTCAACACGGCGGTAAACGCACTATGCGAGAAATTATCCTCGGACGCAAGCCCCGAAGAAATACGCAGTCTTTCGTCCCTAATCGTGCAGCTCTTTCAGAAGGCAAGCTTCGCCACGTATCACTCCATCAACTGGGCTACGAGAGCCCTTTTCAACAACACTCTGCTGCTCTGAGACATTGCTCTTTCGTCTGCAAACAACCTAAACGTTTCCACGATGCACCGGCTTCGCAACCAGCCCATCCACGAGTCGGACACACTCTTCCGGGGCCTCATCCCAACTCTCGCTCCCCACCTCGACATCGTCCATAAACCCAAGCCGTTCAAACAGCTCCCTTCTGCCTCTCGCCCGGCTCTGAAGAATAAACAGCCCAATCCCTGGCCTCCCTTGGACTACTGGAACAGGATGCCGGCCCCTTCCCAATCTCCGCGTCACAACGACTCTCGTCCGAAAAACCCGCAGCCCTTTCGGACGGACCAGCCTCGCTCTCGTGCCGGCCAACGCAACCAGAAGCGAGCCACCACTCCAGACCGACGTAGTCGCCACTCTTCACCAGGAGGCAAAACCAACTTTCGTAAGAACCAACAATGACGCCTCTCACCCATCCTGTCTTCCAGTCGCGGCCAGATTACGTTTTTTTCTCCCAGCTTGGCTACAACGAACAAAAAATCCAGAAGTCCTTTTCATCGTCAAACACGGCTTTCGTCCGGAATTTCTGTCGAAGCCACCGCTCCTCCCATCACCGCCATGGGAATTCTCCCCACCACCAACACAACAACTATCGTTCGAAGTCTCAGAACTCCTGCGGAAGGATGGGATAAGGGAATGCCACAAGCCAGGCCCGGGCTTCTACAGCTCCATCTTCACCCGACCAAAGAAGTCAGGAGGCTCCCGCTTGATCTTCAACATGAAACCTCTCAACAAATTCATCTCAAACGACCATTTCAAAATGGAAACTCTCGAATCCATCCGTCTTTCGTTCAAGCAAACACAAGAAGCCTCCGGCCTTTGGCCTCCATCCTGCACGAACCACATCAGCTACCTCGAGCTCCGAGCAATCTTACTCGCCCTACATCATTTCCTTCCCAACATCAGGAACAACACTGTACAAATTCAGTCCAACAACACGACTGCTCTGGCCTACATAAAGAAACAAGGAGGAACGAAATCCAGATCTCTCCACCACCTAACTTCAGAAATCTTCAACCTCTGCATCCCGCACAACATCACACTCCTTCCTCTCCATATCCCAGGCAACAGGAACGTGATTGCCGACTCCCTATCACGCCGGAAACCCCCGACAGGCAAATGGTGCCTCAAGAAATCCATCTGCGAATCTCTCTTCACCATCTGGGGCACTCCAATGATAGACCTGTTCGCCACGAGGCACAATGCCAGACTTCCCCACTACATCAGCCCGATCCCGGACGACTCGGCAATAGCAATAGACGCCCTCACGTTTCCTTGGCACAACCTATTCGCCTACCTTTTTCCACCCTTCAAACTACTTCCACAAGTACTTCGGAATATAGAGGAAAGTCACAGCCTGTTCATTCTAATAGCCCCCCTCTGGCCATCGGCGGCATGGTTCCCACTCCTTCTAGAACTTCTAGTTGACATTCCAAGAAGTCTACCTCTTCAACCAGATCTTCTATCCCAACAGAAAGGAACAAAGCTACACCCGAACGTGGCCACCCTCAACCTACTATCATCAAACTCCTTAAAAAGGCTGGAATTCATCAAGAAGAGGCCGAACGCATCGCCTCAAAGGCAACACGAGACTCCACTAACCGAATGTATGACAGCCACTGGTCAAAATGGATTCGTTGGTGTATCACAAAACAAGTTAATCCTGTCAACCCACCTCTTCCCACCCTCCTGAACTTCATCAGAGACCTGTTTAACATCGACAAACTCAAAGGCTCTACAATCCTCGTCTACCGCTCTGCCTTAAACACTGTCTTCAAAGCCGCCAACAACATGAACCTACTTGACGACTACAGAATTTCAGCCCTGCTTCGTTCATACGAAAACGAAAGACCCACTACCAGGAGATCAATAACAGACTGGGACCTTTCTCTCGTTCTCCAGTCATTAATGAGCGAACCATATGAACCTTTTCAGGACACCTCCCTTCATCTCATGACCCGCAAAACGATCTTTCTTGTCACTTTAGCTGCCAGCCTTCGTTGTTCAGAAATCCAAGCCCTCTCAGCAGATCGTGCATACTGCATCTTCGGCCCCAACTTCTCTTCTGTCACCCTATATCCGAGGTCAACATTCAGAGCTAAAACACAGAAACCTTCGGAACCACCGACACCAATCATCTTTCCAGCTCTATCCACCCTAGTTGTAAACGAACCGGAACGCCTTCTATGTCCAGTCAGAGCCTTACGCTTCTACCTAGCCCGGACACTTCATGAAGACATTCGCCGAGGAAGAAACCAACTCTTTCTCCCAGTCGACCCCCAATCTGGTGAAACATCAGCTGCCATGGTTTCAAGATGGATTAAGAAAACAATCGAAGCAGCCTACGAAAAAACTCCGAATGAGAGCATGAGAGTGACGGCGCACGAAGTAAGAGCTGTCTCCACATCATGGGCCCACCACAACGCCATCCCAATAGAAGACATCTTGGCAGCAGCTTCCTGGCGCCATCAAACAACCTTCACCTCCCACTACCTGAGGGATATGTCAAGAGAAGAATCAGGTCTACACCGGCTAGGACCGATCGTCGCAGCCAGAACTGTGGTCAACCCCCCATTAAGCTCTCAGAACACAGAAGCAAGCCATCCTTGAAGGAAGCAAGCCACCCAGAAGGAAGTAAGACCCAAACAACGGTCCTTTTCAGGGCCACCAAACCCTAGGAAAGAGACCCAAGTTCCTGCTATCACTTGTTCTGAATAAACTGCGAAATTTTTTCTCTTTCAGATAAAAAATCTTTTGGGGGAACGCCTGCTTGCATCCCTGGGCGCTCGTCAGGACGGTGCCTGCCACCAAACTTGACGAGGTCAACCTGATAATGCTAAATTATCAGGTTATGATGTTTTGGCAGCAAAGAAAGAACATTTTGCCGGCCCCCCAGTCCGGCCGGCTAAAAATGGTTTCTTTGTGCCTAAAACATACTTAACCTACTCCCGCCCTGCCTCCCCTCTTAAGTCACCGCCTGACATATTGAGAGTAAAATGAATGCCGATAGTGTGCGCGCTGTCGCTTTTATAAGGGAGGACTACCACGCGCATGCGCGGTAGGGGACATGCAAGCAGGCGGCTGCGTACCGGAAGAAACCTCCAGGGGAACATCACATTCGAGGAATGTAATGCTAAATTATCAGGTTAAGTTTGTTTTAGGCACAAAGAAACCATTTTTAGCCGGACTGGGGGCCGGCAAAATGTTCTTTTTATTGCATAACCGAAAATATACATAACCTTCTTCCCAGCCTGCCTCTCCTCTGTGTTGCCAGCTAGGCACTGTAGGGGAATATAAGGTGCAGCCATGGTCGCCTACGGCGCTTTTATAGACGGAGGGATGTGCAGAACGGATGCGCGTTGGGTCGCGAGGCTGGCAGGCTCCTTGAACTTTGAATATTTAGACCAAGCAGTGAAGCAGAAGGAGAATGCTAAAAGTCCAGGTAATGTTTATTTTCGGTTAGGCAATAAAATACAATTTCTACCATGTACTTCTGGTAAATTGATGTATTTGTATGTATTGCTTATCCGTCAAAAGCTGTTGAAAAAATCAGAATGGCAGATTATAATGCCTTGTAGCGGCGCTTACAGGGTCTTGAGGTGCCTACTGTCTATAGCACCAACATCTGGCGTACTTGTGGATATTTTAGATGAATTCATAAGTGGCGGTTTTTACTGAGTTGTGAAAACAACATAGCGTGTCTACTGCACGGTTAGGAGAAGAGCGTCAGCGTCCTACCTAAGTTATGAAGACCTATCTAATCATGGTTCACTGCCACCACGATGGGTAATTAATCTAATTGCCTAATTCGGAGTTAGAATAAAAATTGTTTTGTAATTAAAATAACCCTTGCAAATTAAAATGGACTCGAAGTCAAAAATGTTGTTCCAAAGAACTTTCTTTTGTGTTTTAATAAAACATGACAAGATTTATACACACGTAGTAACTAGTTGGTTATGAAAAATAGAACTGGGGCTTTACAATAAAAAGCACTGGATTTACAATTAAATCGACACTGAACTTAAAGTTAAAGTTCACATTACAATCTGGACTAGAAAAAGTCGGAGTGAGTTATCGCAACTGTCTAAGTTACAAACATGACCCTTGCAGAATGTAAAATTGTCTTTGAAAGCTTTAGCAACTCTTGCACTAAAATCAATCAATCATCACACTGAATCTAGGTTAGCGTTATAAGGAAAACTACCTTTTGAAAACTCCTGCTTCAACGATAACACATGCTAGATCTCGGTGATCTTAGATTATTTAATGAACACTGAGTTCATAAACAAAGAAAAAAGCCGGTTTTTAGGAAGGGGACCTTAAACCCTTAAATTATGGGTGCCCTAAACCAAAATGCTGATTGCGTTTGGCTACCCATAAGTTCCCTCAAAGTCTAGAAGTTTAAGTTTAAATTTAAGACTAAAAATGTAGAAATTCTGTTCCAAAAATTAAATTCTATTAAACTAAACTAGTTACCCTTGAACCACTACCTTGCCCGGCATGGCAACCTTTGGATTGGACATCTCTGCTCCGACCGCCGTAGTAACCTCTAGCCTCTGAGTCCTTGAGCTAAGCTAACGAAATTCTCTCCCAGCTTGGTTTTATAGCTGCTGCCTGGCAGTCAGGGTGAGGGAAACCGCGGCCCTGTACGAGAGCAACGGAGGGGGGGTGTGAGGTAGAGGGATCGCTTGGGGAGGAGTGACTGACTCAACCCGGCCAGGCTGACACTACCGGAAGTAGGCATGGCAGCGCGGACGGGCAGGGTAGCCTTGCACTCTGAGTGGTGGGGAAAGTGTTTTTAGAGGCCTTGGCTTGAGAAGTGCATTAAGTTACAACGTGAAAATAGGCCTATACATTTTTTATGAAAACTACAATGTTATGCATTGCAACTATTGAAGGAGGAAGGGGGTGGGGGGCAAAGTTTGATGCTCAAATTTAAAATAAACGGTTATTAATTGAAGGCAAAGGCTTTGTTGTGCATTCGGAATTGAGATCACTATGGTTGGAGCCCTGAAATAAAAAAAAAGATACACACTAAAAATGTCCGGTAAAATAATCGTAGTTGTGTTGCCATATTGAACAAGGTAGAGGTCGTGAGAAAAGGTTACGTTAAATAATGCTTTTATAAAAGCCTAGGCAAAAGATTAAATAAACCAGCTTATGTTTTAAAATGCTATAACGCATAAAATTTTAAATGTATTATCGCAGCCGCAAAAATACCGTTGTTGTGGTCAAAGTTTTCATAGTTTCTAAAATCGTCACCTTAGTAAAATAAAAACATTGAGGACGTATAAAACATGTAAACTAGCACAGCACTAAGCTAGTCGGCTTTATGCCTGGAAATAAATTCGGGAAATACAAATAAATATGTACATGGTTGTAGAAAATGGCGACGGAAATTGCGTGCGTCGGCGCTCAGTTTGAGCACTTTTTCAAATTGAGTTGGAGACCAAAGTATGGTGAAATTTCAATTTCTGTCTTCACAGGATGTCGGATAAAGTTCGGGTTTATTAAACGCTGCTAACTAGAGTCAATTTGGTCCATTTTCTAGGAAGATATGAATTTCTGAAGTTGGAGGTGAAGAAATAGGCCTAGCGTTTTGTTGACGCTAAGAAAAAAAAGTGTCCCCGAGTTGTTATTGGTTGGTGTCGGGTCTCCTAACCAATCGACAGGAATTTTAGGCCTCATGCCTTTACAGCCTAAGTGATATTGGCACAGTTTTGTTCTTGTCGTAACATGGAATGCTCGTGGTTTTTGTAATTGTTTCGAGTGCAGCAAATTTTCTCATGCTGGAGCAATGTATTAAAATATTTCAATATTCCGTAACTGAATGCTTTATTGTCTTTACCTTACTGTCTTAACCTTATTTCAAACTTAATTTTGTAATTCGTTTACGAATTGATCTTTACTGTATTCACCTTATTTCAAGGTGTTACCGAAATTGGGCGCAGCAGCCGGTCATTTTGCGAGCTTGCAGGTCGCACTGAAGTGGTGGCGGGGGATGTCGTTATGGGATTGGTGGAAATGGGTAAGTATGATTGTTTTTTTTTAGTTATTAGCCATAAGCCGTGAAAAGAGCACTTAACATTTAATGGTAGTTGATAGTGATGATGCTGGAATTATTTTTTCTTTTAAGATGGACACCTCGCAAGTCTTGACTTTACTATGCTTCTCTAGACAGTTTTGGGACCAACTTGTCTTAAATTTCAGCCATGAGAGCTTGAACATACTTTTTTTTATTGGCGTGGAGGGGGTTTGTTGGTATAGGATAAGTAATAGCCAAGACAAGCAACCAAGCAACGATGGACGGAATATATTCAGCTACAACGCTTACATTGGCAAATCTAGGTTCAGCCAAACCACCCTTAAGAAATTATTATGGTTTTAAAATGTTCATATGTATAACCCTTTTGACTGCTGAATTAATTTTCTATCTCCACAAAAGTAGGGGTAACCTGGACGGGACTCGAACTAGCAACTTGAAGGAGCTCTTTAACTTTAGGTACGCCTCTACCAACTCGGCCACGGCCATCTCTAGTCTAGAGTCGGCTTGTTAAGGGAACTTAATATTGTTGTCATTTCTCCATTGTTGGGCATCTCGTGCATACTTTGGACTCTGTTTTTAGGACTCAAAGCTGTGCTTGTGTTTTTGGCGAGTATACTCATCATCAGCACTTTAAGGGTTAAGTTGTGTTTGGAAAAATTCTTTGTTAACCCTTTGACTGCTGAATTAATTTTCTATCTCCACAAAAGTTGGGGTAACCTGGACGGGACTCGAACTAGCAACTTGAAGGAGCTCTTTAACTTCAGGCACACGCCTCTACCAACTTGGTCGCGGCCGTCTCTATAGAGTCGACTTGTTAAGGGAACCTAGTATTGTAGTATTGTTGTTGTTTCTCCAGTGTTGGCCATCTCGTGCATACTTGGACTCTGTTTTTAGTACTCAAAGCTGTGGTTGTGTTTTTGGCGAGTATACTCGTCCTCAGCACTTTAAGGGTTAAAATCTTCAACTCAAAATACTGTTTCCCAAAGCATTTTTAGAATTATTATGGTGCTGCCTTTTAGGTCAGTTGCAGATTGCTGCAGTTATTTAATCCTAATGATGATACCGAGAGCCTTACCTAAAAGCTTTATAAGTAGACGAAAACTTAAAACTGGAACTTTACTGAGTTAATAATCAAAAGCTCAAAATACAGAACCGTATTAGTTATTACAAATTGTGTGTCAATTGATAGTTAATCTGTAAGGTCACCGAAAATATTCGAGTCACGATTAAGAGAATCATGTTGATATTTACTGCTCTTCACACTGAAGACACGAAAAGCAGAACTTTCTGCGACAACTGTCAGAAAAAATTGTCTGCAACTAATCTGCTTTTTTCTATTAGAGTCATAATTACTGGAATTATGTAGAAAATGTCCGCTCATTTTCACAACGAGGACACTTTTTAATGTCCAGCTAATTTTCGGTGGCTGGCTGCTGTAAACGAGCGCCACCAAAAAACGCCTGTTTTCCGGAAAATTTGAAATTTTTTTTCTTGAGGCACCCAAAATGCCTCGCCGAGGCACATCCAGCCGTTTTCTCAATATTGAACCAAATCGTTCCAAATTTTCACCATCGATAGCCTGCCCAAATACAAGACACTTGGGGAAGCCCAACTCCGGACTTTCCACCAGGAAGTACCAGTAATTCACATTTGAAGATCACCTCAAAGCCACCTCGGCGCTCCTTCATCATGCCGCCATTGTTATAACTTGTATTTGTATATTTTGATTTTATCACTCTTCTTTTCGGGCATAAAGCCCCAAACTATAGCTTAGTTGAATTTTAGGAGAAAGGTACTGAACCATGTGCCCATGTACTGACAACCATTTTTAAAGTGTGATATTTTTTATTGTGTTTAAACGATGGCAACTACTATGAAAAATTTCCACTTAGATCGAACATTGTCCGTTAACTTTAAGGATCAAACCTTCACTTTAACTTTATGCGTTTTAGCATACCATCAAGCTAGACTATTTATTCATTTATTTAGCCTTTTTATAATAATCTTTTGCCCCCAGAAACGCTGCCATTAGTGCAAGTAATTAGACATCGGCATTCTACCGGACACAAATTTTAGTGTATATATGTTTATTTTAGTTCTCCTCTCAGCCCGACTGGACCCAACCAAATGCTACTGCTAGCTTGGAACTACTATTAAAACCAAAAGAATTATTAAAAAGATCTGTTCCAAACAATTCCGTAAGTCAAACTGTGCAAAAACTTCAAATCCCCCTTTTTGCCCCCCTCCCCAGCCAAATCTAGTTGTGGTGTATAACACTGCAGTTTACAGTTAAAGCTTGTTAAATTTAATAGTAATGCTTTCTGCATTACCCAAAGCCACGTATCAAGCTTTAACAAGAGCCTATTCACGTTACAAACATGTAAATATTCAATCCGTAGCCAATAATTCAAAGTAAAGGCCTATTTCCCAATGTTCAATTGAGTAAAACTCAAAACAGGCCTGTCTTTTCCGTTTACATGTCCCTACTCCTTCAAACGGCTCTGCACCCAGTCCCTTTGTTCAACCGACTTCTCCTCCCACTTACTATTGTTCTCAAGGCCCTCGGCCAATCAGACCCACGCAGCTATCCTCGGCGTCCGCGCCTACTTCCGGTAATGTGCATACAACCCCAGCTCCAGAATGCATAGTTAGCACAGCTCACAAGCTAGAGAAGGGTCACGCCAGTCGGGAGTGGAGACGCCATGTCCGTGGGATGCCATGCCGGGCCAAATGGCAGTGGTTCGTATGTTTGTTGTTAGCTTTTGTAAATTTAATTTAGGACCCCCAAGTCTAAATTTTAGTTTAAAAACGTAACTTAAACTCTCTCTAGCTAGGGAATATTATGGTGGTAACGCCTGTAGCGGCATCTTAGGTTTCTCTCCCCATAACGTCAGAGTGGTACACTTACTAAAAACCAACTTCTTTCTTATTTGTTTTAAACATTAATTCAAATAACTGACGGTTTGATCTTTTTGTGGGATTCATTGGTTATTCACTCCAGACGGACTTTATAAGTAGCCGAGGCTTTTATAATTTGAGGAGTTGACTTGTAAACAGCAACTCTGGGAGGTTTAAGGCTCTGTTTTATCACTTAGAAACATAACTGTGAAACGGTTGATCTTTCATGCGTGTTTGAAACATACTGTTTGATAGACTGTAACCAGCCTGGGCTGTTCAGTCTTGCGGACGACTCTGCGGAGCGTTCAGTATTGCTTTTTCTATTCGAAAAATTAAGTGGTTGTTTTATTCTGAAACACAAACGTCGTTTTAGTCAAAACTTGTGAAAACGAATTACATGTTGTAAATTCAAACTTTGTGCTTTTAAATAATTTATTTCAATAGCTGCTCGTGTAAACCAAATGTAAAGTGTAATTTTTATATTCTCTGATGTTATAATAAAAACCAGGAGTTTTTAACTTCAGTTCGTTTGCTAGTCGATTAACTGTTTAAGTGTAAATAAATATGTAAACCATTTTTAGTTTAGCTCTTGATAAACGGTTAAATTTCCATCGCTGGTGGCAGTGAAATACCAGCAGTATTAAGGTTAGGCCCCTTTTAATTTAGGACCCTGCGCTCCATCCCCCATGCTGGAACAGTAGCCCTTGATGTGCTTATGCCGTAAAAGTCGCAATAATCACCGCAACACCTTAAGCTGAATCTCCGTGTCAAACCAGGAAACCGGAGGCGCTACAAGCACCTGAGCCGTCGTAGCGTCCGCCGTTACACTGCCACCATCCTCAGGCACTCCGACGAAAGTTTTTGGCCTCCGTGTGTTCCTACATAGTTGTCGTCTGCTTCAAATTTGTAACCGACGCTCCTCGCGGCCTCCCGTATTTGGTGGGCAGCATACTCTCTAGCTCATCCAGCTTCCACTTCCTGCCGAGCTGTTGCTTCAGATCATTGCCAATGACGTTTTCGATCCGGGGAAATGATGGCCCTTGAATATTCATTAGCGAAACACCACTAATTTCGTGCAGTCTAATGGCAATTGATTCTAAGCATCTCTGATGCCTGTCGTTTTTAGAATTTGACTTCACAAGTGTCTCAGCTTTTTCCCATCCAATATTATGCTTAGACTCCATGCAGTGAGCTGCGATGTCGTTGTCTTCTTTTTTGTTTCTCACGTTGGCCATGTGCTGCCCCATTCTCATCCGGATTCCCTTTCTCGTCTCACCTATATAAACGGCATCGCAGTCTTTGCATGGAATCTTATAGACGCCTTCCCGGATGTTCTTCACTCCTCCCATCATTTCTTCATCTTACAGCTTCTGTGTCCTCCTCACCATTCTTCCTTCTTCCTTTCGTTAGTTTTTTGATGTTATCAGTACTTTTAAAATATGTAGTGAATCGGCTCCTATCCAACACCCACTTCATCCGTTCACTGACCCCTTCGAGATGTGTAAGTACCACCTTCAGCCCTCGTTCTTTTTCTCTTTCTTCCCTCTGTGTTTCGCTGATTTTCTTTTTCTCGCTTCCCACTTTCTTTCTCATTTCATTCAAAAGTCCACCTGGGTACCCCAGCTTTAAAAACCGCTCTTTTGCCTCTTCCATGTGTAATGCTTCGGTCACTTCGTCACTCGAATTCCTCGCCACCCGTCTGAACTCGTTCCTTGCTATCGCCTTCACTTTTGCCTTTGGGTGTTCCGATCTGTAACCAATCCCTCTTTCAGTTGACATTGGCTTCCTGTATGGTTCGTATTCAATTCTTCCTTCTTCCTCATTTCTCTTCAACAACACGTCCAAAAATGCTAGCGTTCCATCCTTTTCTTCTTCCAGCGTGAACTCGATTCCTTCTCTCCAGGTGTTAATCTTCTGCATCAGTTTTTCCAGGTCCCGCATTTTCATCATCAACGAATCGCTTCCATATCCTTACACTCAATCCAGACTTCAAAACCATTTCATCCAAGTGCTGCATCACAAGCTCTGCTATTATTGGCGAACTAGAGTAGCCCATTGGCGCTCCTCTAGTCTGCCAATATATGCAACCTCCAAACTCCACATAGATGTGAGACAGCAACACCTTCAGCAGTGCCCGATCTTTTTGAAAATCTTTTCTTGGAACATTCCACCTCCGCCTCGACATTGCTAACATTTCCAGTATTAGTCTTTGTAACAGGCTAGGGAATAGGCCTATCACATCAAACGACACAAGTATTACATCTTGATCCAATTTTACTTCCTTCACCACTTCGAGTAGCTCTTCTGTCTTTTTCAGCCTACTTTCACCTTGCACATACTTCTTAAGTCTTTTTGCTACCTCCCAATCCAACTCTTGGGCCATTCCTCCTTTTGCTGACGTAATGACTCTCAATGGGGCTCCTTCTTTATGGGTCTTTATTTGTGCGAAGACTGAAGGCAGTTTTTGGGGAGTCTTCGGACAAAGTTTTAGCATCTCCTCTTCAGATATGTGACCTTCCTTCTTAAACCTTTCAATTCCAAACTTCAAGTTAATCATCGGCCCATTTCCCTGATCTCCTTCTTTCTTCACGTACATTCCCGATCCTTCCAACTCGTTCTTGATCCTCTCGTCATGCGCTACCTTGTCCAACACTACTGTCTTATTTGCTTTATCCGCCTTGCACACCACAATTTCACTATTCATCCTCAATCTCCTAATCGCTTCAGCTTGTTTTACACTAATGTTGGGCTTGATTTTTCGCGGTTTTTTTACCAACAGATGTTGAATTTTGAGTCTCACTTCGGGTGCCCAGGTATAACTACACAAGATTTCCTCAACATCTGTCGTCAGGTCAGACTTAAGAAGGAAGGCCACATATCTAAAGAGGAGATGCTAAAACTTTGTCCGAAGATTCCCCAAAAACTGCACAAATAAAGACCCATAAAGAAGGAGCCCCATTGAGAGTCATTACCTCAGCAAAAGGGGGAATGGCCCAAGAGTTGGATTGGGAAGTAGCAAAACGACTTAGGAAGTATGTGCAAGGTGAAAGTAGGCTGAAAAAGACAGAAGAGCTACTTGAAGTGGTGAAGGAAGTAAAATTGGATCAAGATGAAATACTTGTGTCGTTGGATGTGATAGGCCTATTCCCTAGCCTGTCACATAGACTGATACTGGAAATGTTAGCAATGTCGAGTCGGAGGTGGAATGTTCCAAGAAAAGATTTTCAAAAAGATCGGGCACTGCTGAAGGTGTTGCTGTCTCACATCTATGTGGAGTTTGGAGGTTGCATATATTGGCAGACTAGAGGAGCGCCAATGGGCTACTCTAGTTCGCCAATAATGGCGGAGCTTGTGATGCAGCACTTGGATGAAATGGTTTTGAAGTCTGGATTGAGTGTAAGGCTATGGAAGCGATTCGTTGATGATGTGTTGGCGGTAATGAAGAGGCGGGACCTGGAAAGACTGATGCAGAAGATTAACACCTGGAGAGAAGGAATAGAGTTCACGCTGGAAGAAGAAAAGGATGGAAAGCAAGCATTTTTGGACATGTTGTTGAAGAGAAATGAGGAAGAAGGAAGAATTGAATATGAACCATACAGGAAGCCAATGTCAACTAAAAGAGAGATTGATTACAGATCGGGACACCCAAAGGCACAATTGAAGGCGATAGCAAGGAACTAGTTCAGACGGGTGGCGAGGAATTCGAGTAACAAAGTGACCGAAGCATTACACATGGAAGAGGCAAAAGAGCGGTTTTTAAAGCTGGGGTACCCAGGTGGACTTTTGAATGAAATGAGAAAGAAAGTGGGAAGCGAGAAAAAGAAAATCAGCGAAACACAGAGGGAAGAAAGAGAAAAAGAACGAGTGCCGAAGGTGGTACTTACACATCTCGAAGGGGTCAGTGAACCGATAAAGCGGGTGTTGGATAGGAGCGGATTCACTACATACTTTAAAAGTACAGATAACATCAAAAAACTGACGAAAGGAAGAACGAAGAAGAAGGAACAAGAAGGAAGGATGGTGAGGAGGACACAGAAGCTGGAAGATGAAGAAATGATGGGAGGAGTGAAGTACATTCGGGAAGGCGTCTATAAGATTCTATGCAGAGACTGCGATGCCGTTTATATAGGTGAGACGAGAAAGGGAATCCGGATGAGAATGGGGCAGCACATGGCCAATGTGAGAAACAAAAAAGAAGACAACGGCATCGCAGCTCACTGCATGGAGTCTAAGCATAATATTGGATGGGAAAAAGCTGAGACACTTGTGAAGTCAAATTCTAAAAACGACAGGCATCTGAGATGCTTAGAATCAATTGCCATTAGACTGCACGAAATTAGTGGTGTTTCGCTAATGAATATTCAAGGGCCATCATTTCCCCGGGTCGAAAAGGTCATTGGCAACGACCTGAAGCAACAGCTTGGCAGGAATTGGAAGCCGGATGAGCTAGAGAGTATGCTGCCCACCAAATACGGGAG
>JAHWFP010259018.1:0-26832 GCA_023313725.1 Lithobius niger | reverse complement strand
TACGGGTAAAAATATAAAGGCTTTACCACATATATTA
This sequence comes from Lithobius niger, assembly GCA_023313725.1. Lineage (NCBI taxonomy): Eukaryota > Metazoa > Arthropoda > Chilopoda > Lithobiomorpha > Lithobiidae > Lithobius > Lithobius niger. The sequence goes on along the minus strand of JAHWFP010259018.1, from coordinate 26,795 downwards.
CATTTATGCGGTTTAACTCTAGGGTAGGTTATTACGTCAGGCTGCGAATTCTGGTTTTTGGCTAGTTTCCCAATCAGGAAGGGATTTTCACCCTTGTGTTCCTTTAAGTGTTCACACAATTCGACACTGCTTGCAAATTGTTTTTTGCATATTCTGCACTGATACCCAGTGTGCATCAACTTGTGTCGTTTTAACGAACCCTTCCGTTTAAATGTTTTATCACAAATCTCACACGTTACAATTTTGGACTGTTTAACGCTTTGTTCCTTAGGGAAGGACTGTTCTTGAGGAGTTTGTTTCGGTGAGTTACCAGGCTCCAACTCTTCGGTGTCTGCAACACAGTTCTCACCACGAGATGCGCTGTTATCCATCGTTGATACGAAAAATCGGATTTAAAAGAACTGTGTGCGCTCGTCAATTTTTGACAACGAACTTTTCACTTACATTTGGATTAACTTGAACCCTGTATTTATTTATTTATCTTTTTCTCTCCATGACCGGAACCATGACTAAACTGTTATTGTTTTTTTTTTTTTTTTTTTTGTTGTTTTGAACTTTTTTGTTATCATATTTTGTATGTTTGCCACATTCCTCTAAGGAAACCGGCAACTCAATGTTGTTATTAAATTAAATTAAATTAAATTTACAGGTCAACGTGGAGTTTTCTTTTCCAAGTTTCTGGTAAGTTCCTAGATCCTGTTTCATAAAAAGACTCAGCTCCGGCTGCACCATAGCGCTCATGCGTCAAGACCAGCAGTCCTAGACTAAACTTAATAATTTGGGTTAAGGCCAACTACGATATGTCTGTTAGTTCTAGTGGTGATTTTTTTTGCATGATATTACAGTGGCCCTAGGACTCACTTCCTTCGTATTTTATACTCCACACATACAAATGTGAACTTCACACATATATCTCTGAACTTAATAAATATATCTACGAACTTCATACTTCACACAACTGTGAACTTTGCACTTACATCTGTGAAGTTCAGTGTTATACCTATGATCTCTAAACTTCACACAGGCAACTTCGAACTTCACACATGTAGCCATGAACTTCGTACTTCACACATACGGTATCTTCCTAAGAGCGAACCAAACGCACCCCTGTTGGTGACAGTTTGGCTCATTCCCTGCTAATATGCGTGTTGATGAAGCCTGATTGACGTCAACATCGTCAACGATGAATCTGTTTCGTCAAAAATGTTACGTCGCGCATGCTCAAACCTCCACCCCAGCAAACCACCTCCCTGAGATGGTTCGCAATTGGGCATTGCTCTCGCCTGGTCACATCTATTAGCCAATCCTGGTCAAATCCATTAGCCAGGTCTGGTCGCGGTGAAGGTATGACAATGACGTATCGGATACTCTGCTGAGCTTGTTGAGCTGTGTTGTAGTTTAGGAAGGTGCTGAACGGCTGACACAACATCACTGCGCACGCGCGACGTCAAGTTTGGATCCAAACTGTCTCTAACAGTGGTACGTTCTTTAACTTTTATCAAGAATTTATAGGGGTTTATATAGGGGTAAATTCTTGCTTTTATTAACCGTCTAATCGCCCAAGGCTGGGCATTACAAGACAGGAGGCACGTGTCGCACGTGTTATCATTGTAATGCTTTTTGCGGAAGATTAAATCGTAAGTTGTGGATGTCAAGTCTCCGACTGAGTCTATCCAGGTTGACAATAATTTTGGTAAACTTCAGGAGCATCAGGAACAAAGACGAAGAGGTGGTTGACCTTATTGAACATTATGAACCAGACGTGATTCTTGGGATTGAAACTTGGTTGAGCAAAGAAGATAATGTGCACAGTTGGCTGCCGACTTATTACAATATCTATAGAAAAGATCGCCAAAACCACGCAGGTGGTGTATTAATCGCAGTTAAAAACACGCTAAATAGTTGTGAGATTGCAACAAGTGATTTAGAATCCTGCTGGTGTAAAGTTTTTATTGCTGGCAGTGATCCTCTCTGGCTTGGTTGTGCGTATAGTCTGATGTCCTGTGATGGGGCTACTGTTAACAAAATTTGTGACCAAGCTAGGAGGATTATTCCCAGTAATGCCGAAAGAATTGTCGTCGGAGCAGATTTTAATCTTCCCGATTTAAAGTGGCATGACCATCACTGGCGAGACAACACCAGTGAAGTTAAACCTGAGGGGCTGCAGTGTTTTGTGGAGGTGTAAGGAAATAATTAATGGCTTAATTAATATTCATAATAGCAGGAGCCTATAGAAAACAACTAGGAGCGTGTGTGGCTGGTCTATGTTAGAAGCGCTTAATTTAGTACGAAATTCTAACGCCAGAAGGAGCAACAATACTGCACCTGCCCCAAGTTGTCTAAAATTGAAACTGAAACTAGCACGCGAAGCAGACATGTGCTACGAAAGCAACGCTCTATTTTATTGTTGGTTAGAGCAACTTAAGACCAACTGATTGTGTGTTTGTTTAGTTTTTTTTATTATTACGTTGGTATTGTTTCCATGTTAAACAGTTATTGTTTAAAAACAAAGGACCGAAAATTAACCTTGAGAACGTGACGCACACCTCATCATCTCGTGCAGGTGGCGACCTCTGGTAACAAATTTGTACACTACTGCAGCTGCTCCTGACTTAACACTGTAGTGGAAGTTACTGAGACACGCTCCTAGTTGTTTTCTATAGGCTCCTGATAGTAGAAACAATACAATTAATTAATTGGATGCATATTTGCATAATATCATACATTTATTAAATGCATGAGCCGAGTATTTATTCGGATAGATCAAAACGACTCCAGATAGCAAATATAATTGGGAGTCCTTCTTCAAAGACGATCGAGAGGCGGCAAGATCATTTGAGACTGAACAAGTGTAATTACACCGATTGTTAGAGTTTAAAGGCACATAAATCCCTCCGTCCTGGCCGCTTTACTCATACATCAACTGCGCTAAAATATAGTTCACACGACCGCAGCGCGCATTGCTCTGTGAAACAGGCATGACGTCACATCCGACGCTAGATCACTCATTTCGGAGCCGCGCCATGTGAGATGTCTTACGAATGCTAAAAGGTAAACAAACACTGGCGCAGATGACTGCACGTTATGATCATCAATGTCTCCTGTCTGTTGCTGCGGTAAACTACCCACACATTAGTTTTATTTGAACGAAGTTAACCAAATAAAAGATTCTGGGGTCTTTATTCTGTGTTGATATCAAAATTTATGTCCTATCGTTGCCGACTATGTTACGTATATTAATTTATTGGCGATTTCAAGGAGGCATGCTTAGGGAACGGTCATTATGTATCGTTTTTTTGGGGGGGGGGGGGGGAAGACATTTTACCCCCCCCCCCTTCTCCGGGCAGTAAGTTTACGCCCCTGCGACCGATCTCATTGTCCTCCCAACCGTTATATTTTTCCTTGCAGCCTAATTTGTGACTTCATGTTGTAGTATTATGCGGGCATCATATGCGGCGTTACTGTACAGAAACATCTTAAATAAAAAGCATAAAATTGGGTCTGTTTTAAGTGCACCATCAAAAAAAAAAAGCCTCTCCCGACCGACCCTAGCTGTAATTTAATTGGTACTGCAGCTAAACGTTTTCCCATAGGCCTTGTGTCTGCTACGACAATTTACATCTGAAACTCAATCCGGAATTTAATTTCGTCTCCGCCTGGTTTTGTCCATCACTGTGTCAGGATCCTGACACCCCTGCCCCACCCCTTCTTTCCTAGTTTCTTGCGGTAAACATAGGATAAACCTAATTGTCGATCCAATTCTCGTTTTGTCCTTTCCTTACCGATTCGGTAGCAAATCTACTTGGTGGAATAGATAAATGCGTTCATAACTCGCCATTTCTCCTGATAAGCTCAGAACGAGGTTAACTGGGATTGAAGCTGCGTGCCTCGAGTAAGGCAGCTACTATCTCACTTGGCTTTCGCTCAGAAGTGGCTAGTCATGTGACTTGAAGTGCACGAAGAATCACTACGTCACAGACTAGGCGTGTAAACATCGTGTGACGTCACCACAGAAAGGAGCCCCAGAAGCTTTCTGGCAGGAGTGAGATACTCCTCGGACCGAGCGGTAAAAAAAGAAGCTTACTAGCGTACACGCCCCACATCTGTCACCGGGATCGTACCCTTAGACGATCAAATAAAAGGTAAATGAATTCATATAAAACTATTTCCGGTAATGTATCGAGGAAAACTGTTAAAATATACCGGAGGGAGTTATGTGCCTTTAAAGTATGGCATTACCAGCTGACATTATTTACGACAGTTTCGTAGAACCTAAATGACTTTCTAGAAGTAGATTTAATTACGATAAGATCGTCGCTCGTGATCGATCACTTCATGGAATACAATACCTCCCACACGGGATAGTTAATTATGGCAGCATATAACTTCAAAGCACCGCATACGGGGAACAATTAATGAACCCGAAAGCAACAATAGAATGATTGACATGCGTAGAGGTCCCATTTGGCGATAAGGGCCCAAGCTGTCCAAATGTTACTATATTTAGCATTTGAATAATAAATCAATACTACAATGGATCGATCATAGCTGATAACGCCACAGTATTTAAACCGATAGCCAGAACGCATGATATCAGTCGATCACCAGCCGCTTACCAGTTGTTTAACTAGTGCAGGCCAGTCAAATTCCGGAGGTCCTGATTCATAGTACGCCTGGCCAGGAGCCGTGCCGAGTTGGGGACGAGGCTTCGCTGCCGAGCTAAGCCGAGTGCCGATATACTCACTCAGGCTTCTATAATAGAGCTAAGTATTCTGATTCATTTGCAAATAGCTATGATTGTTAAAAGCTTAACTAGTACCAATACGTATGCTGCTAAGTTAACCGAGATAATAATGTTTCTTCTGGTCAAATGGTCACTGGAATAGAACATTACAATGTAAACCTGGAGATTAATGATCGCCACTCGACAGGGGGCGAGTGAAGTCCGTTGGTTGGCGATTAACATTTTTCAACCACTTGACAATTTGGCAATTGCAACAAGACATCTTTAAAAAAAAAATTTTAATGCAAAAAGAAAACACTAACTTATATGAACTGCAATTTGAGTCTGAAGAGAAGCAGTCACCAAAATCCCCCTTTTTTTTTTAAATAATATTTCTTTCCAACCTCTAAACACTTAAAAGTCACCCCCTTCCCTGTCCGTCTATTTTATTTTTAGCGTGCGTGCCTGCCTACCTAAGCATCAACGGTCGTCGGATACCGAAATATTTCAGCCAGTCTTGTATCAGTCCACAGCTAAGAAGCATCAACTGCAAACTCTAGTTTAAAGAATTTATAGGCTATTCACTTATAATTTCCATTCAATTTACTATATATTCATAAAAAACTGTTTATTTTGTTGAAGCCACCGCTTCCAATGTGTTAGGTCGCTGTAAAACCTGAACTTCCGGTTTCAGTGATCAAACGGAAATCTGCTTCCGTTAGGCCTAAAGTGGTGTCAGGATTTATTCGCACTCGTTGGAAAACTACTAAGACACAGCAGAATGACTAAAATAATGCCGTTTAAGCTAAAAATGTGAACAATTAAACTTTTTTTTTTTATTGTTTTTAAATAATAGACCTAGCCTACCGCTTATTTAAAACAAGTAACCAACACGTAGTTATGATTGAACAGAATTTCAAAGCATGCCGGCAAATCCAAGATAGGAAAAAATGAAGCATGAGTAAGAATTTTACACGATTTCTACCTTTTATTTTAACATTGTTTTACTTCGGAATCAATATGTTTTGGCTACGTAAGGTACGATTCGTTTGCAGTTTTTTTTATAGTAAAACACGCGATTATTATCGATGATCTTTTTTTAAATCTGTTATTATTAAAGATTTTTCACGGTTTTCGGTGAACCGAACATCCGATTTAGGTTTTTTAATCATTTTGCAAACTACGCGGATATGGCTAGCCCTAACGCAGCACTGAAAATACGTAGAAAATCAAGTGGTGTGGACTCACTGACAGCTACATTGGATTCTAATAAAACTTCAGAAATGTGGGGACGGGATGGGGGAAGATAGGAAGGCAATCACACGTTGTGGATGCACATGTCCCATTCCCTCCCCACCTTTTTTGCCCATTTTCCCCCTTTAGGTAGATAACATTATGAAGGAAACCTATTAAAACAACGGCGTATCGAGGGTTGGAAAAGTCGGAGAAATAGTGCCTGCCTTTCTTTTTGCCAGTCTTACCGACTGCGCCTCCTTTCCCTTGAAAGGCTGCATGTCGAGAAATTAAATTATGCCTCACCATGCAACAAAATATTGTTTTTTTTTTATTAATTTGGTTTGACATTAGGTGTCTAGTTCTACTAATAAGTGTTGTTAGAATTGACATAACTTTGTCGCAAACCGTCTTATATCTTGTTAAATAGTGATTAAAAATTATTTACGTATATAGCCGCTAATATTTTAAAAAATTGGGCCCCCCCCCCCCCAACAAAAAGTAATGTTGGCGAATGAACTTTGGAAGTTGGCGAGTAACTGAACTGGACTTACTAGCCACTGGCGAACAGGGAAAAATGTTAATCTCCAGGTTTATTACAATGGTATCATAAGTGTGATTCAATTCCCCCTATTGCCCCGGGAAGAAAAAATAATACTTATACTTTAAGAGCATTCAGTTGTATTTTATAGAAAATAATGCCTTTTTCCGCAGTTTACAGTCTTTAAAAAGCTGAAATTTTAGCGTTAAAGTTCGGGTCTGATTTTTTTCTCGTCAGTCAAAACGATAGTTGTTTTGTTTATAAACAGGATTCTAACAATCAAAAGTATGGGAAAATTCAGTAGCCTATTTACAAAAATAGCGCTGGTTAAGCTTTGTTGGAAAATAACATTGTTGATTTTGCTTACATCTTGCAATTATTTATGAAAATAGTTGGTTGACATGTTCAAAGCTATGAAATATGTTCAAGTGTATTATCTTGTGTGCATTTAAAGTGTATTTGCTTTGAATTTTCCCCAATAAGAGGAAAATTTAAATTAATTTGGGGTTAAACGTATAGGCCTAAATTGAGTTCAGTGCATTTGGTTTATTAGTCACTACAGTTTTGTGTAAAACTGGTCGTGGTTACTCGTAAAATAACCACCGTCAAATTATTGCCGACTTCAGGTGTTAAAATTTGGGAAAATTTCCTTATTTTCCATTTTAAAGGGAAAATTCATCATTTTAGTGCAAATTTGTACAAAATTGTACAAAATTTACGAAGTGCTTAAAACTTAAGACTTGTGCTACAAATTAAGTTTAAAATCTACTTTAACCCTTTGCGCGCCGGACCCGTGAATTTAACGGGAGGGCAAGCCAACCGTTGCGCGCCGGACCCGTAGAATTTACGGGAGACACTTTATCGATCTGTACGTCAGTCCGCGTGGTGCATTGATCGCTCCTGGAGCATTCATTCACTAAAGGCATGTGTCTGCTACAATTTCCTGCCAATTTTGCCCACATGTCTAGCCAATAATATTTAATTTTTTCCCGAGCTATGTCGTGTTCATTCGCTGCCCCCGTGAGTTTCGGAAAAAAAAAGATGGCGGCCATTGCATCGCGTAGCGGCTCTCCCGATTCGGACTTTGATTTACATCGTGCGCCAGTTTAGACATAGGTAAATTAGCAAATTATGGACGTCTTTGAGAGATATAACTGTACAGATAACTGTGATAACGTTTTTTTATTGAAAATTGATCGATAATTCGTAAAACGAATCGAAATACGATGCGTCCGATGGATCGGAGCACGACGCGAAAAGAATGGCCGCTGCCGACCAAGGAGGCCCGGCCCACCGCTGCCGACCACGGAACCCTGCCCCGCCGCTGCCGACCATTGAGCTCCCGCCCGCGGCAGCCATCCTGCTCGTCTCACGTCGTCGCTTGATCGGTTGCCTTCTATTTCAATCCATTACGCCGTCATTTCCGCGAATTCAGGCTTGGATTAGAAGTATGAACATTTGAGAAATGATTTTTCTGCGTTGGAGTTTTATTTATTTTAACAATATGGATTTCGGAGATTTACACCATGTAACTAGTCCGAGTCGGGAATAGGTTTATCCTACGCTTTGCTGAAGTGCTTCGTCACTCGACCACTGGAATAACTGGAAATAAAATGCCTTTTTTTTCCAGCCCTAATAAAGCAGAAACAACTACCTCTTAAGATTTTCATTAAGAATAGCTTGCCAAATGGATATAAATAATTACGGCTGTGTGATTACGTGCCTGTTTCTACAAAATAGGCCCAAACTTTGTTGAAAAGGAAGCTGCCACTCAGAGAGTGATTAATGCACTACTGACATACGTGACAATTTTATTTAATTAAAAAAGTTTCACACATTTTTGCTTAATTTTTGGTGTGAAAAAGGATAACAGATAGATGCAAAAATCCTTTATGCAAAAATGGAGTACTCTTTCAACATATAAAGTTGGTCAAAATTGCTCTTAAAAAGTCTATGTTACGTTTTATTGATTTATAATAAATTTGCCATTTTTCCCGCAAAAATATGCCTTATAATTTTTTGTGCGAATATTCGCTGTAAGGCCTAAGTATTACGAACAGTTTAAACAAAAATTAAGCCTCAACTACGCTTTTTAAGGGAGTTACATGAATTTTAATGCTGACGTGCAATCATTTCTTGCGCTGCAAATAGGCCTACATTTTGTAGAGTAGAAGGAAGCTGCCAAGCAGGGAAGCCGCCCCTGAGTGGTTTTAATGCAATACTGACAGGCGTGACAATTTTATTTAATTAAAAAAAAGTTTCACACGTATTTGCTTCATTTTTGGTGTGAAGAGAGAAAACAGATATATCATTACGTTTATGCAAAAAAAAAAGTACTCTTTCAGCATATAAAGTTGGTCAAAATTGCTCTCAAAGCCAGTACATGTTAGATTTTTTTTATTTTAATACATTTGCCATTTTTTTCCCCCCTAAATATGCCTTGTAATTTTTTTGTGTGAATATTCGGGTTAAGGCCTAAGTATTACGAGCTATTTAAAAAAAAATAAAGCCTCTACAACGTTAAGGGGAGTTACATGAATTTTAATGAAGACGTGCGATCATTTCTTGCGCTGCGAAAAACTGGCTGGTTTGGGCTAGCAAGTGCTCTTTTTCTGGCTGGCGTCAGAAGGGTTAAGTTAAATATTTGCTTAAAATCTAGTTAAATAATGCCTAGAACTAGAAATAATCGTGCTAGAGGCACAGTTCAAGTCTCTTCAAGAAGCCGATAAATTAGATGGCCAGTAAATCGCCAAGATTTTGTGGAATTCACAGATGCTTCAGTCAGTACTAGTAATTTAGACAATACTAATACTACCCAAAATGAATCGTATACAGAATCAGAGTATTCTGATACCATCGACGAGATCGATGATGTGGTAAATTTGCCTCCTCCCAAACGAGTTCAATCTCGCTCAGCTAATCGCTCTGCTCAAAATAAGGGTAACACTAAAGATTGGACTAGATCTAGGTCTCCACGTAATAAACGTGCAACTCAGACACCTTTAAATTCCCAAGTACCACTTAGTACTCAGGTACCAATACATAATCAAGCGCCACCCAATAATCAGGTGCACGCTAACAAAAACGGGTCATTGAGCCATAACGTGCCACTAACTCAAAATGTGCCACTAAATCATAATGTGCCACTAAATCATAATGTGCCATTAAATCAAACTATGCCTCTAACCCAAAAGTGAGTAACACCAATCTTAACACCAACTATGCCTACCTTGCAAATGCAAACAAGCGCTCAAACACTGCGTAATATTCAAGTGCCAACAAATTCGTAAATACCGAATCAATCCCATGTTCCCATTACTCCAAATGTAGTGATAAATCCCCAAATTTCAAATGAAAATCAAACACCGCTAACATTTACCCCAAATCATAGTAGCGGACAACAGGGTAATATGATGGATGAAGCTCACCTTCAAAAGATTTTGGACCATACTTTAGCAGTATGTTTACAATCAAATAGTGATAATCTTAAGTCAGTAAATGATAATCATTTAGAAGTGCTGAAAACTATTACCAAATCAAATCAAAGCAGGGACTCACAAAATAAGTCCAGACTTTGGGAAGAATTACGTTCAGCCAAGAAAGCTATCTTACCTTTTGCAGGGGATGACTCATTAGACAATTTCGCTTTTGCATTAATGGTCGAAAATTTGCGCACTTTAGATCCTTCACTACAAGATTCAGAACTAGTTTCGGTTGCATGTAGTAAATGTACAGGTCCAGTTGGAATTTATTTAGCCATGAATCCGCACATAGCCACTTTATGAACTTGGGACAGCTTTATGGTGATATCGTCACCCCTACGTCGATCCACACGGCGCAATTCAAACAGGGAGTAACTATCGAACTTTTCGCTGCCAGGCTAGAGAAAAAGGCTTCACAACTTTGGCGAGTCAAACCTTCAGACTCGGATGCACAACAAGCTTTTAAACAATTAGCTGACGATCACGGAATGCGTTCAGTATTTTTACATGCTATGCCACGGGAAATCGAATCTCATGTGACATTACAATTGTATACTACGTTCAGGGATACGTATAATTCAGCCATCTATAAACATTCAGTTTTAGCTGGATTTCAAGGCGATGAAAATGATCGTAACTCAGATAAATCAGGCACTAAACAAATTTCTAACATGGAAGTTAACAATGTAGCTTTTGGCACAATGCTAGATAAAATGAATTCCTTAGAGAAATGTATGACTAAGCTTAGTAACGCTAAAGCCAAAAATGTTGAAGCTAAAGTTAGTGCAGTAAACACAAATGTAAACCAAGTCAAAACGTGCTACCGTTGTTTAGCCCCAGGCCATTTGAAACGAGAATGTCGTACAAAAGGCGAAAATTTACAGCTAGTCCGACAACGTTGGGAAAATGCTAAACAAGAAGGAGCATTTCCAACAAATAAATCTATCAATAAAATCGGTCACGGAGGTAACCATTACAGGGGAAATAACCGTGGTAAACGCGGAAATTATTTTTCTGGTTTTGACAATAGGGATTCTATCCAGTTCAATAAGAAAAATAACCCTTACTCATTCCAAGCTAACGCTAGCAATAACGGTAACAATGGTTACTATAGCGGACAACAAAATCAAAATAATGGTAATAATTATGGTAAAAGCCAAAACCAAAATAGAAATCAAAATAAACCCAAATCAGCAACGGCAAAATAACAACAGCCAAAACCATGTTCCACAACACGCCACAGACGTAAACGAGGGCAATGACTCATGTCAAAACGGTTGCAATTCAAAAAACGAGTAAGTAGTCTGAATGTGAACAGGGATTCAGATCTAAATTTAAATCATTCAGAACAGAGCAATAATGACGACCAAAATCCACACGTCAGCTCAGTTCAAGCTCAAACTCCTGTTAATCAAACTAATGAGATAAATAATACTCATTCTTTAAACGTAAAATGCATTTCACTATTTTCAAACGAAGATACAAATAAACTAATGCTTAATTTGTACTCAAACGTCGAATAGCACCAGCAAAAACTTGCTTTGCCAGATCGCACATGAGCTTTACCACGTTTAGCGTCATATTTTGGCAAAATTCCATCAAAATATGTTGCGAGGTCTATAGACAGTAATAAAAATCTGGTAAATGAATTTACAAATGCTTTAAACACAGTTAACGATAAATATGATTTAACTTGTGACACAGTAATAGTAACTCTATTCGAGGATGGTTTGGATTCTACAAATTTTCATTCAGAATTAAACCCAGTTGATACTAAAAAGCCGATAGTTATCGCTTTACTGGGCAATGAACGCACAGTTCAGTTTAAACATACGGATGATTCATTTTATAAAGACAGAGTTAAAATGCCTTCGGGCACTTCTATTGGTATTTCACCAACAACGCAGAAAGATTGGAAAATTAGAATTCCAACAGTTCTAGGAACGTTTGAACCTTCAATCTGCTTAACGATTTGGGACAGCAAAAATGTTGCCGACCCAAATGCGTCACCAGCGAAACACTCATCGTTGGGAGAGCGAGGAAACTTGCTCACGAGCATTTCCGCTCAAACGGGCAACAGATGGTACAAGCAGCACCATCTAGCGTCCGAGGTTGATACTAGCCACGAGTCGGAGCAGCAGGGAGAAGCATCACTCGACTCGGAGCAAACAGCGCCTAATGCTGATAATGTTCAAGTGAACACAGTTTTAAATAAAACTAAGGTTAAATATTCACGTCCACACTTAGTGTTTGACGTTGGTAATAGGCCAGAAATCTGTTTATTCGACACAGGTTCTTCACTTTCGTTAATTACGAATACAGCAGCACAACGCATGCTTAAGAATTTTAGAGTCAAATGTACTTTGATCCCAATGACCACACCAGTCAATTTGGTTGGGGTCGGAAATTGTTAGATTAAAACTGATAGGAAAATAGTAACAACTATAAAAAAGTGTGAATTTTCTAGAAATCAAGAATTTATTATCGTTCCTGATGGTTCATTTGGTAACATTTCAGTGCTATTGGGATACTATTTCATGTCGAATAAATCAGATTCGTTAGCATTAAATTGTCCAGATAAAGTCTTAACTATAGGCGATTTAAAATTTCAAATGTCGTCTACATCAGAATTAGCTCATGTTGCTTATAATTAAAATAAGGAAATAATAAACAGGGAATTTTATAAACCCAATCACATTTACGTAGCATCACTTAACGTAGCTACAGATGTAGAAACCGATGATAATCCTAAATCTACATGGAATCGTGCACCTAAACAACATTTAATAAATATAACAGTATCTTTGTTAAGAAACGAAATAATTCCATCAATTTGTAAAAGTAAAATAACCGGAAATTTACATTTTCCGTATCGAGAAATACAGACAGAGTATTCCAACCTGAATATGGCGAATTTCCTGTACATCTTGCTCACAGTCTTGTTAACACAACTCCCACAGGTATTATTCCAGTCATGTGCATAAATCTTAACGGATTTGACGTAAAACTAAAAGCGGGTACTATCCTAGGTACGTACACGACAGCTATTATCGAGTACGAGGATGACGCTTCCTTAGTTTCGTCAAATTCAAATTTACCCACCTCAAGTCCCATTGAGAAATCTCAAACCACAAATCCCATCGAGGTATCTCAAATCTCAAGTCCTATCGAGACTTCCCAAAACCAATCCAAACCGAGTGAAAGCTTATCGGAGGTGCCAGTTAGTAGCCTAACTGACGCTCCCAAGCGAAAATCCAAGGCAGAACTCGATGCGGAATGGGAAATTTTAAAACATAGGTTCACGTTTCCAGATTTAAACAAGGAGGAAACGGGAGAATTTCTAGATATGCTTAAAAATCATCAAGACTCATTTTCTAAAAACGATTTTGACTTAGGATGTTACGAGGGATACAAAGTTCCTATAGATACTGGCGAATCACAACCAGTAAGTTCGAAAATGTACCGAGTTCTATTTCACCAACATGAATTATTGGATAAATATATTGACGAAATGCAGAGAGTAGGAATAATCCAAGAAGGAAAATCAGGATGGTTATCTCCTTGTCTAATGATAAAGAAAAGGCCAACTGGTTATCGCGTAGTCGTAGATTTAGGCGGCTTGAATTCTGTCGTGGAAAGTGTAAGTGTTCCAATACCCACTGTGACAGAAAGCATGGCTCACCTTAGCGGAGCTAAGTATTTTACAGATTTTTAAGTTCGGATTTTATCAACTTAAATTAGCGGAATCTGCTAAACCTAAGACGTGCTTCTCTGCTAACTATAAAACCTATTATTCTAACCGGCTCCCAATGGGCCTTAAAACAGCACCTGCGCACTTTCAATTTTGTGCTCAACAAATATTTGCAGATGTGCTAGGAGCCTATTGTACCGTTTATCTTGACGATTGTCTCCTGAGTAGTTCAGATCTTAAAACACACATCAGTCATGAGAATCGAGCACTAGAACTAGTCGCTCGTTCAGGACTAAAACTCAGCGTTGAAAAGTGTGAATTTGCACGCAAAAAGGTTAAATTCCTAGGCTTTGTGTTAGACGAAAACGGGATACAACCCGATAGCTATAAAACAAAGGCTATGCAACACTACCTTACGCCTAAAACACCTAAGCAAGTCCGTTCATTTTTAGGTATGGTAAATTTCTATAGGCGACACATTTCTTCATTCGCCGAAATGTCATAGATTTTGTCCAGGCTGACACGAAAAAACTGTAAATTTCTATGGGGCGAAGATGAAAAAAGAGCATTCCAAGAACTTAAGCGAGCTATGATAAATGCTGCAACGCTTAAACACCCAGATTTTTCTAAACCCTTTTTCTTAGAAACTGACGCTAGTGGAGTAGCGATCGGAGGCTGTTTAAGTCAGTATCACGGAGGTATAAACTATACGTTAACCTACATTTCCCAAACCCTCACCAAGGCTGAACGGAAGGAAACAACTACAAAGGAAATTCTAGCGATTATACATTGTATTGATTCATTTCGTTGCTATTTACTTCGCAAGATTTTTTTCTTAACTACGGACCATTTAGCAATTTGCTATCTTTATTGTGCCTCCACCCTCCCCCCCCCTCCCAAATTAGAAAGAATCTTACTTCAACTTAGGGAATATGAATTCATCTTACGCCATAAGTCGGGTCGACTTCTAGCAGTTTCCGACGCGCTATCTCGTATAGAGATACCAGTCGCTGTGTTGGGCAGTCAATTTCCTGGCTGGACGCGACAACACCTAGTGGCGGAGCAACGAAACGATCCATTCTTAGGCCAAATAATAAAACGACTTAAAAATCAGTCATCTGAAGATCTGATCGACACTTCTAACAAGCGAAACATCTTTTATAAAGATTATGATGGAATTCTATACAGAATTCGGCTAGCAGACCCAAATAGAGGCCGTATGCACAATCTAGCACATATGTGTATACCAAAATCTCTACGGAACTATTCTATCCTAGATTATCATTTTACACCTGGCGCCGGGCATCGCGGAGCCAGTAAAACTAGAGAATTAATAGAGCTATATTGCTATTGGCCTAAAATGATGGATGATATCGCTCATTACGTTAAAACTTGTCAAGTATGTCAAGCTTACGTTAGACCTAATAAGCCACTCAAGGCTAAGCTAGGAGCCTACCAACCCCTACAGAGACCAGGTCATTCATGGAGCTTGGATCTCATTGGACCTTTGAATAAAAGCGTTCACGGGAACGTCTATATATTGACGTTAATTGACGACTTCAGTCGTTATGTAATTGCAGTCGGAATCCCTGATAAGAAAGCAGAAACAATAGCTAAAAAGTTGTTTTCTCACCTCATAGCTAGATTTGGAGCACCCGTGCAACTGCGCGGCAACAACGGAAGAGAGATAAACAACGCTATTCTGGCAAGATTGTCAAATTTGTTCAATATTAAACAGATAAATTTCACTCCTAACACATCGTGGGTAGGAGGAACTGTAGAAGCCGAAAATAAGAGAATAGAGACAGTATTACGTAAAATGTCTGCAAGTTGTCCAGAAAATTGTGCGAGTATTTGGAATTGGTGACTATAGCGCTAAACGCATGTCCTAACTCAACCATGCTAATTAGCTCACACTATTTACATCACGGTTCAGAATTTAGAGTGCCGAGTGCATTAGCTTTTGAACCACCACGAATCTGCTATGATAGTGATGACACTAGAGTACGTCTAGAGAGTAGACTACAAGCAGCATTCGAAGTCGCTCGAGCGCATACTTGGAAAGCAGTTAAGAAACAACAAAACTTTTATGATAGTACTGCACGTCCGTACCGCTACATAGTCGATGATTACGTATTATTACGTGACTTCTTACCAATTAAACAAATTTTACCGAAATTACTTCGTGCTTGGACGGGACTGTTCAGAATTATGGAATTTGTAAACGATGTTATCGTTCATATTGTACATTTTTTGGATCCATTAAAAGTCGTTCGCGCACATGTGAACAATCTAAGACCATGGTTCCTAGAACGAATAACCAACCTGTTCCTTTTAACGGACCTACCTATTTGGATTTATCGGAACAGCTTAACGGTACCTTGACGGAAGCTGAAATAAAATTACAATACATAGCAAAACTTTTGGAAGATCCGACAGACCATTTATCGGTGATTCAACCACCAACGTTTACGCCTTCCCAGCCTGACGATGCAGCTTGCGGTTCAGAAACAAGCTCAACCAAGAAACGCAAACGCGTCGAGCTAATATCGGCCGCTTATTTACAAAATAAATACCGTAAAATAGATTACGAACTAAATAAACAAAGAATGCTTGTTTCTACGTATGGTTATAATACCCGTAGCAGTAAAACTACCCCAGAAATCAGGCTGCGTCAGCAGTCGGAAGAGGCAAACGTTGAGGATGAGTAATTCTTTGCGTATCCAACGGAGAACAAAGAAAACATGGCGTCACCGTGAAGGAGCGTTCACGCGCTCTGCACGCGGGGACCCTAGTGAGTAAAAACGGAAGTTCCTTTCCGAAACCAACGCATGATTGCTAGACCAGTCACCTACAGAGTTTCGATTCTCACAGTGCATGATACTGAACATGTTTACATCGCATACATACATGAAAATAGCTTAAGTCTATTATGTTTCAGGATGTAACGAAAAATTACTTTTGAGACGGAAACTCATAGCTTGTTTTAGTAAATACTATTAGAAAATAAGAAAAAAATGTTTATACAAAACAAATAATACGAAAAACGAAAGTTACGAAAATATGTAGACATGTATATACATGACGTACAAAAACGTAAATTAATAAATATTTACACATGACAAAAACAGATAATAAAACATAAAAAAATTAACATGAAAATATCTACAAAAAACATGGAAAATCACAGAAAATAATTAACGTAAAGTTGTTCAAAATTAAAATAAAATATGTACAGACATGTTATGCGAATATTTGCAACAAAGAATACCATGAAATAATATAAAACACAGAAAATTGAAACATGGGTTAAGTAAAATAATTTACAAACGTAAAGACATGGGAAATCATAAAATAAAAAGGTAAACCCACATGACCATGTCGTAACCATAAGTTACAGTAGACAAAATTTGAAAATATTATCCAATGGAAAAAAATTCAGGGTAATTGAAATAATTGAATGGATGAAATTTAAGAAATTAAAATTTAGTAATTTTGACTCGGAAAATGTATTTGAAAAAAAAATTAGTAACCAAAAAACAATTTGGACGAAAAGTTAAAATCTTTACGGTAAACTATGGTTACGAGCATTAATATTAAAAATGTTGCAAAACAAGATAAAATCAGAATAAAATATATACAACAAGCAAACAAGTCCAGGGTTCTGGTAATTAAATAAAGTAAAATTGCAACATAAATTAAAACTAGTCAAAAGAAATAAAATAAAACATTGAACATTGGAAATACATATAAACAATTCCTGAAATGAAATGGTCAAAATTAGTACATATGAAACATTGTACGATAACAGATTTCAGAAGTATAAAAAAATTAATACTTGGTCATGATAAAATGATGAAAATGAAACAGAAAATAAACTAAAACGAGTGAAAAGTTTAAGAACAGGGAAATTTAATTTTGACTAAAATTTTAATATTTCATTCTGAAAGTAAAGAAAGTAATAACAAAATTTAATTTGGAAGAACTTTCAGAAATCTATGATCATAAAAACATGATATTTCCCTTAACCACATATAATAATATAGAAAAAAAAAAGCAAAATTGAAATGTATACAATTGCCAGAGACTAAGTCCCAACAGGCAACTTCGTACTGGGGGATTTGTCAGCATCAGATATACAACCCTGAATTCAGGGCGGGCAACAGCAAACTCGACCGCACCGCTCCTATGTAGCGGGCAGCCGAGAAAAACGGCAACGGCGCTAATCGTCGCTATCCAGGTCATCTCAAATATAGAAAAATTGAACGACAAAGATTAAAATTTAATTCATAAAATTCTGAATGCATGTGAAATTGACATGTAAAATTGGTTCATCGTAAGTATTAACTTTCGCATATAGCGAGACATGTTTTTACCTTAAGTTCTCTCACGTTCATAAGAACAATATGGAAAGAAATTACTGAAATTATATAAGGGATCATGATGTTCAAGCACATGAAAATAGCTGGAACATGTTCTTTCCCCGACATAACTGTTATAATTGTATGAAAATTTTGTGAATGATACTACACCACCCCCCACCCCAGTTGAAAGAAACTTATTAAATATCCAAATTAAAATAAAACAAGCAAAATATTTTTTTTTATTGCATTAAGACCATAGGTTACGACTACCTTTTCAAAACCATTATTTAGAGTTCGAACACGCAGCGGAAATTTAAATTTCCTACGCGCAGAGAGCCTAATCTACTTTAGCGCTTACTTCGCGCTACCGCATTCGTTACGGCTAATAGTTTAAAACCAACGAATTTGTAAAGATACATTCCCAATATTTACCGGATGGTTACCGGACATTCAAAATTAACCTTTATGTCGTTTAAACTTATTCGTACTATACAAACTTGTACGGTAAACAAATGGTACTAAGATTTTAATATCACCCAACCCCCCAATGGAAAGTTTCGAAACTTGCATTTCACTCACACTCTAGTTATTCTAGATAGCATGTTATTCTTGAAACGGAAACGGTGTCACACATAAATAAGTAATAAGCTATTATAGGAGTCCAGTTTCATTAATTTAGTCCGGACCACCTAGCCAAATTGAACTTATTACACAAATAAATAAAATATCACTCATGGCACGGATTCCCTTTCACGAATAAGTCAAATGATAATGAAAGCATGTAAGGACATTCATTTCTTAAAATTAAGAAAGAAACAAATGAAGGTCCTAGGCAGATGTTACTTTAATTATTTTAAAGGTATAAAATATCAAAAAGTTATGAAATGGAAGATGGACGAACTGTATGTAGCTATGCTGTACTGTTTAATTTTACATCCATAAGGATATGAATTATAAAATTAAAATTGATAATAGTAATAATCAATATTGCATTTTCACATCTGTAAAGAGGTGAATTATAAAACATAAAAATGCAGTCTCATTTATTTTAACCCAGTTCGTATAAATTCCTCTTCCAGTGTTTTAAATAGTTATCATCACGTTGTTATTAAAATAACAGATAAATAAATTTACATAGATTTTATACCATTTCATGCAAAGGTAACTTAAATGGTGACGGTTAACATCCGTCCTAACGGGGTTTACTTCGAATAGCTCGGCTCACCAAAAGGCCTAGAATTCATAGAGCCTATACCAGTAAAATTGGAAATAAATACCTTACTTCAAAGTAACTTGATTTTACTTTTGAGAACCATTGATTTAAAGTTAAAACACTTTTGAAAAAATAGTACTTGTCAAAAACGACACATTTCTTTGCTCAAGAAGCAATAATGTATTTTCAAATGCATACATTGCATTAGATTTTTTTAGACTCATTACAGTCAATAATTAAGCTCGAATCGCATAATATTGTGATAAGATTTAAAATGAGCTTTTGGAAGTCGTTTAAAAGGAAATATTTTGCATAAACAAATTTGATGTTATCATTTCCACTTCCAGCAAATCAAAAAGGAATATTTACTAACCAACATGTTAATATAATTTAAATTTAACATCACATGATGAAAATTTTTATAACAAAATAAAATTTAAATGATAAATAAGAAATTGCTTACCATATTGTTCATCGTGGCAGACGGGACAGTCACGCCTGTAGGGTCCGGGTCGGAGACACTGCTGGACTCCGCTTCCCGAAGCACCAACGTTTACTGTACCCAGAGCATTACGATCTTGCTTGGGAGCAATCCGGACCAGGGCTGGAAGAGGCGGCAGCTCTTCAAGGAGGCAGTACGGAAATAATTCCGCCAGGTCGGCCGGCAAACCGTCAGGAGGAGAATCGATGTCCTGTCACTGAAGGATTTCTTGATGTTGGGCCAAGGCCCGATGAACATTTTGTTGGAGGAAAAACACGTTTTCCGAGTTCACGGCCCTCCAAAAGTACACCGAAAACCGTTCAGTTCCCTCTGGGAACGGGGGAAATGCCACATACCGTAAGTGAAGACAACCCCTAGCATGTATAGGGTTACACCCTAAATAGTGGGAGCTCGGGCGAAGCTGTTGAGCTCGGGCGGATTCTTCAGGAGATATGCCGTCAACGAATACGTTCTGTCGAGGTTCCTTAATGATAATTTCAATGTAGAACAATCTCATGACGTAGTACATCGGGTCTTCACCCGGCAACATCGGGGCAAAAGGTATCTCCGCCATAGTCCGATGTGGACATTTCGTAAATAATGCGGTAGGTTTTCACAGTAGTGATAGTGATACAGACATACATACAGGAGCAGTACGTTAAGGGACAACATCCGTAAGAAGTCTCTCATATAACGAGGCATGTTCTCCACCGCGCTCCTCTCCTCCTTGGGGGTCATCTTCCTCTTCTTTTGGGGAGGATCCATGGCAACAAATTTGAGGAGCGAAAACGAAAGCGAACAGTCAAGTGGAAGTACACAACTTCATGTGCGGGGACAACCACCGAATTTTCCCAGGTCCGAAATATTGTGACCCAAAAACGGACATTGGCAAAACCAATGGGTGCAAAGTTCAGGCTTAACGTCACGAAAAGGGGCCATCTCTTTTCCTAGGGACCTAGCTCACCCCCTCTGCTCATATAGTAACCATCAGGTATTGTTTACATGGCCTCAACCAGGCCGCATTTTGAGGTCAGTTCAAGCCAGCATGGCCCAGAGCCGTGCCCACAACCCTTTCAACCCACCGACCACTTTCGTTTATTGCCCACCCCTTCCATCAGTAGAGAGAGTGACCATGCTCAATTGCACTCATCAGCAAGTGAAAGGGATGGTCAATGTAGGTCAGGACTACTCACCCTTGACCATGGAAACAGTTGTTACCCACCCAAAAAGCTAAACTTAGCAAACTCACTCCATAGTGGGAAAATACAGAACTATTCTTTTAAAACAAGAAAAGAACAATTCTGAAAAAATTATTTCAATGGAATAAAATATAAAAGTGTCACTATTGAATACAAAAGTGTAAATAATTGTGATATGTTTTCAGATAACAGAAATATGAGTAAATGTAACATAACTGATGTAGTCCAAAATTCACGTATTTTCAGAAAACTGTACAACATACAGTGAATTGAGGTAAAGTGTTAGAATGGCAGATAAATGGAGAAAAGAGCCTAAATCATAGAACAGGGATCATTCCACCACGATCCAGGACTAATGAATAAAAAGATAAGTGATCCCTAGCCTTGTACATTATACACCCCACCCCTCCTTGCCACGACACACTTAAAATTAATTACAATTACCATGCAAATATATAGAAATTTTCATAGGTTAATGGGGCAACATGGTAGAGCTCAATTAATTTGGAAAACATTCCTGTTCCTCATTGTAAAGTTCAATCAATTTTGAAAAACATTGCTGTTACACATTGTAAAGCTTAGTTAACTTGAAAAAAAAAACATTGCTGTTACACATTGTAAAGCTTAGTTAACTTAAGAAAAAAACGTTGATATTACTCATTGTAAAACCTACTAACGTGGAAAACATTGCTGTTACCTATGGTAAGGCACCCTTAACGTTAATTATATAAAATGGTTCGCTATGTGAATCCAATTTGATAAAGGGTGAGGTACGCTTAAGACCTGGAACTCCAGAACTAAGTTCAATTTAATGGTTACACTAAGTTTCAAAGTACCTCACACGTAAGTTCTTAAGGAACAGATTACACACGTTTACTCAGGTTGTAGTAAAAAAACCCTCTAAGATCTACCGCATGCTGGAAAGCACTTTTCCTGGTTGGCAACAACCGCATGTGATACTTAGTGTTATAAGTGCAGACTTATAACCTAGCGAATCAATGGTGGAGTCTGGCCAACTCTTATTATTTGATTGGCCCAGGGTAACTAGGACTGTAGTTACATTGTCACTCAGTGACGTGGAAGTCAGATAGAAATTTCGTCCCCTTAATTGAAAAAAAATGTAGTTGATTTGACTTCCGGCGCTAGTCACCACACAAGCAGTGCAACATCGCTCTGAACAAGATATTCAAAATTAAATTAGCAGGCATAGGGATGCCGTGCATATTCTAAATTAAACAGTTTGCAGTCGCAACGCTTAGATACCCGAAAAATGTTACGGATGCCATGCATATTGTAAATTAAACAGTTTGCTGCCGCAACGCTTAGATACCGAAAAAAATAATGTCTATGACAGCAACAGCACGTTATCGGAACCTTGCATTTCTAAAAAAAACTTAGCAGCACAAATGAAAAAAAAAATGTTGTATGATTGCTGCATTTCGATTTAATTTTAAATCGTAGGTTTCTGGAATTTTAGAATTCCAGCATCTGACTATTCCTATGTATTGGTCGCTTACGTTCAGGAGGACCAATGTAGATAGCATAGGCAAAACGGTTCTTTTGCCAGGCAAAAGAGCTCGTTATAGGCGATAGCCTTACAGACAAATCACTCTGTAACAAGCACTCTAGTAACAAATACGAGTCACTAGAGCATCGAACAACATTAGGCTCAACGATTGTACCGATCACATCCTGTGGTATAACATATTTATTGTGAGGAAATGCAATAATTTCTAAAAGTCATGTTTGCTGGCAGAACCTTAACTGTTAGGTTCGACCTGAGGATGATATTAAAATTGGGTTAACATACATATACATTAACAAGGTTCTTAAAATGCCATGATAGACGGCTTTCTGTATTGGTCAGTTTGAACTGTCGCTTGGTAGTCAAAAGGGAAAACGGACAAACACGAATACGGTTGTTTCTTAAAAAGCTACGATCGACGGCTTCCCACACGGGTAGTCTGAACAGACTCGTAGTAGTCAAAAGGGTGAAACAAATACAAGTAAACGGGTAAATCTAGACACACGCTAGTGTGTCGCGCCAAGTTAGACAACAAACATCACAACAAACATCACATTAATTCAATTGTCGAGGTTGTAAACCATTGTAGCGCGACGCCATTGCGTCAGTGTCTTATATCTTGAAGCATAGTTGGGCACATTTCAGGTACTTGGGGAAAAATAATAATGTGGTACAAAAGCTTAAATTGTGTTAAATCGAGAGCAATGACCCACCTAACAAAAATTAACTCGTGTTTGAATGCCAGCTATGCTGCTTTCAATGCAAAATCTGCCCCTCAATAACGTTGAAAATGTGTTACTAACTAGTTAGCTAGCTAGTCCGCTCATCCCCATGTTAAATCCCATAGGGTGATTATTCATCGATTCCCAGATAACGGGAAGGCTTCCAGCTATGAAATTGGACAAATGGGTGCACTACAATACGAACTGCGTACCTTTTATGGTTTGGAGCCTTGGGGCGTAACAGGGATGGCATGGGAGGATGCGTAAGTACGAAAATATTGTTATAACCATTCTTAGTATTGTCGGGATCGTCTCTCATTGGATGGCCAAAGTTCCTGTGGTGCGTGAACTCCGTTTTAAAGGGGAGCGTTAGGCTAAAACAAAGTTTAAATCCCCTAAACTACACGACCACAATTGATTTTTAGTAATACTCTTGGTTAAAGGATAGGATTTTGAACAAGTTGAAGTATCAAAGGTTAAACAATTTATTATAAATAAATTATAAAATATGGTACAAAAATATACACTAATAAATTATTACATATAACATTATCTTAAAATATTCTGAACTAATCATGATCCTCCTTTTCATGAAACTCGATTTGGTACACAAAACGGAATATTTCACTATCCACCAGTGAACCGCAAATAACGCTTGCACACAAAATAATGATAGTGAGACGTCACGTTACGGAATATCTTGACCATAAACCCTTTTACTGGATAGGCCGTTTGCTCACAGAGTTGCTGCTCATTTGTAGGCTTTCCTGCTTTACTCTCACTTAGCGACGGGAAAATCCACTATGAAAAACGCAACTCAAGAAACGTACCGTTAATATGCAACTCCGGTGATTACCCGAACATTAGTTTAATCCAAGGCATCTATTAAATGAACTGACATTACGCATCTTCAACCAGATTTCTAATGAAAATCACAACGGCGGTAATTACGGACTGAGTGCGCCAAATTAGGCATGCAAATTGGCTTTTCAAACATCAGACGGACAAGTTCATTATTCTCGGGTAACCGGCATACGGGTTTAAAACTACGCAGACGTCAAACATTCAAACGGTAACTGAAGGAAACAAGGTTCAGACATTATTAAATCAAAAGGTTACAATTTGAAAGCACAACCTGAGTGTTGACGTTTTTTCCATTAGACGGACAGGCTTCGTTGATACGCAGGCGGCTAGCACACCCGCAACATAAACGGAGAAAATAACGTCACAAAAACTCAGGAACATTGCCTGCAAGTAGGACAGACCAGTCCACTCCAACACATGGCATTGCTCGAGATCACGTGTTACTTTCACTTTTAAAGGAGACATAGCCTCGTTTTGGAATTAAAATTTACATGCCTAAAATAAAAAACAAATACAATTTTAATTACTACACTTAAATCTTAGAAACGATGTTCGCTACAATATTATCGTTTCACATAAATAAACCTGATAATTCAAACTTAAATTATAAAATATATAACAAAATTGCAAAAATAGCAGGTAAGAGGTGCCCTCCCAGTGCACCAGTTCCAGGTGGAAAGCGCTCAAACCATACCTAGGGTCCACCGAGATATCGCCCAACAAATCCCCCCTCCCACGAAGACTGTGGACTCCGTTCCACAACCCTCAAGTGAAGAGAAACCCAAGGAACTACATCTCGGGGAACCGAAAAACCTTTCAGAAGTCGCAAAACATTGAAAAGGGAAACAAAGTTCCCTCAAATTCAAAAATTCTTTAAGTTTTACCCAATAAAAGTTCACATTTAACAATGTCCAACGAACATTTAAAACAACTGACCTTTATTTAAGGGACCTCAAATATTTTCCTTAATCCTAATTCCTTCCTTTACAAGCTTGCAAAAAGGAAATCCAAAAGAAAAAATTCTTACCGAGGTATTAGTTTTTATAAATTCTTAGTTTAACACTATACATCACTCATTATACGAAAGAGTTATACAAATTGAGATTAATCTTTTCCTTCATTAAACTTAACTTCGGAAAATCAATTTTAATCCCAAATCTAAATTTTTAAGATCAACCAAAATTACTAAGGGACAGCATTCATTCAACAGAAGAAAAACAAATTCCTTTAGTTAAATACTACCCTAAATTCTGGCTACCTTTCAGTGTTTTCCTAAATTTTGAAGCTTTGCACTTCAATAACCCATTTAGGTAAAATGTAACATTGTATAACTGTATCCTGACAATTTGCAATTATTTAAGCTTTAGAAAAACTAAGTTTCCTTAAACATAACCCTAAGTGAGAAAAAAAAATTTTTGTTTTAACATTTCTAAAAAAAAATTATGGGGATTATGGGAAAGCTCAAAAAGAAAAAAAAATATTCACTTAGACATTACATGACTGAGACAACCCCCCAAAAAATTAAATTGCACATTTTACAAGTTTCACACATTCATTTTTACAATACGGAAGAAAGACGTCAGGTGCACATGGAAGACTTTGTCCAACGCATACCCCTGGGCCATATTACTGAAGATAAACATAAAATAATATGCGTGAAAGTGAAAAAAAAAGATTCATTTAAGGAATGAGATATTCTTCTTTTTACATTATTTTACGTTACCACCTAATCACAAACACAAGAAGGAAATCACTCTACACATTACTTGCATAGCATCTGTTAGAATCAGGCCGTCATTCAGCCCACAAAAAACTATGAGTATCACAGAAGTTTATTTATTTATGCTACTACGCAGCAAGCAATGCTCTTTCATACAAAAGATGTAGAGATTAAACCGACGAGTATCAGCAACAATTAGTAACAACTTTCACATTTAGAAAAATCAAGAACCCGTTACGAAAATGAAACTTAGAGGGAGAAATTGAATAATTCCTTGTAGATAGTCTAGGAAAACTGGATTATGTGACCAAACCAGTCGCCGAACCCAGCGTTAACATTATTGTCAACAAAACCACATCAACGAAACGACACGTCTAACTTTTTACAAAAATAATCATACGAGAGAAAAAAATTAAATTCAGTTAAACATTGAAAAACACATGAACGTCATTTTAGGTCAGATATCGCTTGAGATGTGAAATATGATGGGTTCCCTTCAATATTTTACCGGTTGCTACCAGAGACAACCTATACGTGAGTGGGTTTAACACTTCAACTACTTCGTAAGGCCCTGTCCATTTTTCTGCTAATTTCGCATTAAATTTAAGCGCCTTATTACTCAAAAAATGTGCTTTTCTTAATACCAGGTCTCCTTTCTCAAACACTACATCCCTTCTGTTTTTATCAATTGCTTTGTGGCTTTGTGGTTTTCAGCTTGTTCATTTTGAGAACGTTGTGCCAACTCAACTGCCTCTCTTAAATTTTTCGATAAAACCATAGCCCACTTTGTTGGACTGCATTTAGTCGGAAAAGTGGAAGCTAACTCCACATCTGTTGGAATTCTGATTTCACGTCCCATTGTGAGATACGCAGGTGAAAAGCCTGTTGCCTTTGAAATCGTAGACCTGAGCGACATTGCTATAAGTGGAAGATTTTCATCCCACCTTTTGTGTTGTCCCTGCAACCGTTTTGCGATCATACTCTTGATTGTTCCAATTTGTCGTTCCGTACGATTCCCCCAAGGCACATAAAATGAC
>JAHWFP010259016.1:11728-23902 GCA_023313725.1 Lithobius niger | reverse complement strand
ACAGTTTTTAATAACCAAATGTTTGACCGGGTTTTCATTTGTAACACGCCGGCCTGATACATTTGCTACGACGTTCAAAATACCGATGATATTTGCTTGCATACCACGGCTCCTTTTTTGTACTGTTGTAAGGATTTCAAGTTACGGCGGAAAGTTGTTTGCACAATGAGCTGCTCTTCTATGTTGGGTCGATACAAAGTTGGTGCTGACACGAATGTTGTGATTGCTTAATTAACCATTCAACTTAGCAACTGGCATCTGTAGCAGCATTTTTGACGATGTTGCCCGGAACATTTTTACCCACGGGGCGGTTGTAATACAAAATGTTATTACTGTATTTCTTTTGGGGCAAAAATACACAACCTCAGTATTTGCATGTTCGGGCCAATAATTTTGATACAGTCTGTGCACGTTGCCAGGACAACGAGAAGGATTGTCAGGAAGAGCAAATGCTTTGACTCTCTTTGGTTGCACTTTCATATGTTTTAAATAAATAAGCACAAATTCCTGTAAATTACATGAAGGAAAGAGGAAAACAAGCCAAACAGTAAAAATAATACACTAGAATTAACGTAGTACAGTAAGCCACCTTTGGAGTGGCATGACCCGGATTCAAACTAGCAACCCAATTCATCCCTAGATCCCTGACATAGCTGTTCGGCTTGTTTTCTTCTTTCCTTTTATATGTTTTAACCCACGTTGATTTATTTTTGAAACGTTTAATATGTATTCAAGGTATTCTCGCCCATTTTCATTTGACCTGCCAAAAGATTGTTGTCTTTGTGTTAAAGTTCTGTCCTCATTTTTTACCACGCAACGCACAAACATGCACATCGAAAAGCACAAACACGTCATCAATAGCCTACCAAGAATTTTAGTTTCCCGCAACACGTTCAACTATTTTCGAATCTTTACCAATAATGCAAAACAATGGCCCGTTATTTCAAGAATGTAACAATACCACGTTCTTTCAAAGCATAGAACGTCTGCTAACAATAGCCGACAATGGGAACGAGCTCTTCGCCATAATGGGCATTAAGTCGGATAATGACCGAAAACCTTGTGCATTCCTAAACAATGGCCCTCGGGACGCTGCGCGCCCTCGGGCATTGTTTAGGAATGGCCGCGGTTTTCGGTCATTATCCTTTACGGTGTAAATTCTTTGAAAATTGTTGGAATCAGGTGTCTTGGGTCCAGTAACGAAGAAAACTTCAACATTAAAGTGTAGGAAAGTGTCCTTTATGGAGAAAAACTACCCTCAATAACGTTGATTTGGGTTACTGGCTACTAGCAAAGGACAAGGCTCCCATGTTAATTCGTATACGGTACAAAGACACGTCTGCAGCTCGTTAGGGAAAGTTCGCATATTTCAATTTTGGCAGGGAAGTGCCTTTATCTATAATGGAGGTTACAGCTAGAAACACGTGGATCTGAAATGGCGCGTGAGTGTAAAACTTTTGTTGTAACCATTGTTTGTATTGTCATACAACATTCTATTATAACTACTTAAGTGTTATACGCACATTGTTTTAGTACATAATTGTCAGAATACATTGTTGCTGCAAATCACCGGCTCACAATCTGCGGCCTTGCAGTGCTGGAAACACCGGTTCTCGTCAGATCACCGAAGTTAAGCAGCATTGGCCCCGATTGGTACTTGGGTGGGTGACCTCCTGAGAATCCATTCCGGGTGTTGCAGACATAGGGCCTTAGGGCTTCGTCGGGCAGATGACCGGGTGCGGTTAACGCTCGCTAAAATCCTTTGACCGGCTCACAAAACAACAAATTCCACTGAGAGTCTTTCATTACAAGAAGAGTTGGAAACGAAATGCAGATCGTGAGCACAGGATCCAATCTAGTAGGAAAAAATTAATTTTTTTTCAAAGACGTATGTCTTAGTAATGTGCCGAGTTTGCTGGTTACGCTTGACACATGCTAGCGTGATGCAGCCAGTACACGATCGACCAAGTAGATGAGATTAATTGTGATTGAGTGAGCAATTCCAGCTTTATTGCGTGATTAAAATTAACCTCTGGATGAGCAATTGAAGGGGGATGCGATGATTAAGTGAGCGAAGCGAATGCGCTCAAAAATGGGATTGAACACACTTAAGCATGTGAAGCATGGGTATACAATAAACCAAACCGTGTTAATTTGACTGATGTAACGGCTAATTGGGCAATAGCAAATGTGAAAATTATGAAGGAGAAAATTTATATACAACAAATTCCTCCAGACAAAAAAAGGTACAAGTGACTATTAGACAGTGTTATCCTTTTTACATTCACAGGCCTATGAAAGTCTTGATATCCACCGAAAGCCAAAACTGGTATAAGAGAAGCCGCCAAGTTTACAAAAAGGGTCGGCCTTTGAAAGTAGTGATATCATTCAACCAGGGAAAGCCGCCGAGGTTAATCCTATTAGCCAAGTTAATCGCACCTACTAATACTTTGGACGTTAAATAAAAACTTGAAGATTGCTACCGCTGTTAGCAATGATCTAGTTTTCATTCAGCTTTCGAACTATTAGTAGGTGCGATTAACTTGGCCAATAGGATTAACCATGGCGGCCTGTCCCTGGTTGAATGATATCACTACTTTCAAAGGCCGACCCTTTTTGGAACCTTGGTGGCTTCTCTTATACCAGTTTTGGTTTTGGGTGGATACAATCTAACGATTAGAGATATGACATGTGTTCTACAGTATGTGCACTGATTGAGGATATAGGACACCTTAGTGCACAAAGCCAATACTCCTCATTCAGATAAATATTTCATATAGCACTGTATCTACCTGTTTATGGTTGAAAAAACTAGAAACAAATTACAAGATCTTTCTGCCATAAATTTTATCGAAATTTGTTACAGTGTAGTCTACGAATGTGTACTCGTATTAAATTATTTTAGGAAAACGTTGACTAGCAAAAAGACGAAACGTGTTTCTAACTTACGGCCGATAACGCCTGGCGTCACTTGACACTAACATGTAGCAACATTGGTGAGACGGGAAGCATGTATACTGTACATAGCTATGGACAGTACATTTGGACCGAGCCGGATTAAGCCTCGTAGCGGCCTAGTGCTTAAGATTTATTGTCTCTTCTCCCCCTCCTCCCTACCTTCCCCACTTCCACAAAAGGGGCGTAAAACATCAACTTTTTAGTTAAAGGTACATTTAAAAAAATTTAAAATAGTACCTTATTTTATTTTTTCGTGACTAAGTCATCCTAGATGCGCTTTCTCAGCCTGTGGCCCAGTGATTCAGCACCTAAAGCACCCCCCCCCCCCCCCTTAATCCGCCCTGCATTTGAAATGTACTTATACGTAAATCTAGAATTTGTTGAAACAACAACGCTGTTGAATCCTGATGAATCCTCGGTCTCAAACTTATTTCTTCGGACGTATCTCGTCAGTGATTGTGTCTGTCTCGGTCTCGTCTTGTCCCGAATTTCGAGGACACGTCTCGTGTCACGTGAAGCACTATTCGGAGTGTGATTTTGGGCCATCAAAAGTACCGTAATGAATTTACTGATGGATAACGGTATGTCTTCTGTCGTTGCGCGTTAGATAAACAAACGCCCGTCGTAGCATCCGGGGATTTCAGTTATGGTTGATTCATACGGTTGGAGGATTTTTCCATTAATGGTGTAGGCGCTTGCTTTTAGGCCATTTTATGTCTCAAGTATTTTAGTTCTGCTTTAAATTCTGATCCATATTACTGAATAATGAATAATGTGTGATTGATTTTGGTATTTGGTAGCCAAAATCCCCGAAACTTTTTGCTCAATTTGATGATTTTTTTGAATTTAAATCACAAACAGAGGGTCATCGTATTTGTATTAAACGTTTTTCATTATCGCAACTTAATTTTTATTATCGGCCTGAATATCCTTTAAGGGAAATACATGGTCGATAATGAAAATTAAATTGCGATCAATTTTTGTTCTTTCAGTACTTTGTAAATTATAGATATTTTTATTTTCGAAATCACTTTTTACGAAGCGAGGCTGCAGCCATATCCGTATGGGTTGCATACGTAGTGAAAAATGCAAGGGCACTCCATAAATATGGTCAAACAGGGTGGAAACTAACGGCTCCGTTGCCCTACGTATGCTTCCGGATTTAATTGTCAGACTGACTGAGTGGGGAATCGAACCCACGACCTTTGAAACCAAAGGCTGAGATCCTACCACTGAGTCATACTGACACGGCCGAAAATAGGGCAAGATGCATGGGCAAAATTTTAAATGAACCTGTCAGTGGGTCCAAAGTTACAGGGGATACGGGCACCAGGACAGGATGAGGAATAGTAACACACATTTATTTCAAGTTTACAGTCTACTGCAAGAAAATGTTTCTAGCACTGAAGGACCGACTATACTAGTATACAACTAGGTAATTAATTGTGTACTGAAAATCAATCGGACGAGGGAGAGATGCTTGAGGATGAGAACAGCTTGGTTTTAAGTTATCAACTGCCATTAATAGGCCTAAAAGGGGTATCTAACATTCACTAGAATGGAGCCCCAAACAAGCAGTAGTGTCCGCATTTTAACTTGCTGAATCCAAACCAGTTTTGAGCCTATTAATGCTGCAATACATCAGTTCCTTTTTTGCATTCACAGGGGTTTTGCCCAGTGCTCCAAAGGGCAATGCTTAGCTGCTCCACTTTTATGATTTCTGCCCAGGGGTGTACGTTGAATGTCTATTCCAGTCCCAAATGTCGAACAAACGTGCGATCGTTATAGACAGAAAAACAGGAAACTGACAGATACACAAAATACAAATTCAATCGAGTAATTAAGTCCTCCCTTCCCTCGGCCACTAACGGGTTTTAATAAGTTTTCTTTTAAATTACTGGCGAATGTCTGTAAATCAATGAAGCAAGTATGTTTTTGCTAAACGGCAAGGTTTATTAAATCTCATTCAGTCTCATGTTGACATGAAGTCATTTTATATTTACATGTACAGCAGGCTTATCCATCTTGCATTCGTCACAATTTCTTCTTTCAATTCTTTGTACAGTATAAACATTTTTTTTTAAATTCAGTTCTTACGAAGCAAAGCTGTAGCCATATCCGTATGGATTGTAGTGGGCATTGGCGTAGTGGGCGTAGGGGAATCCAGCATAGCCAAGTCCAGCGTATCCGTAGTGGGCGTAGGGGGCTGCTGCGGGTAGGACGCCAGCCTTAGCAGCAAAGTGGTCATTGGTAGCCTTGGCAACAGCTGCTAGATGTTCCTGAGTTGCGCGCACATTAGCTTCTGGAAGTGCGGGTACTACGACCTGGGAGGCAACGTACGCCACACACAAGCACAAAATGATCTGAAAAAAAGAAATATGCAAATATGAGGAATACACAAAAGAATTGATTTTTAAATAAAAAATGGACAATGTTTATGAAATTAATTTTCTGAATTTGTGTTGTAACATCGTTAACATCGTTAACTTAAGTGCTGAGCTCTTAATGTTTCATTTTAATTATTTCAATATTTCAACATCAAACATTTGATATAAAAAAAAAACGTTTAAAATCTCTGTAGTTTAAACATAAGAATGTCGACCACTAAAAAACAAAGGGTGCATGACTTCTTTTTTGAGGATTAGGCATGTTGTACTCTGTTCATTATTCTACAAACAACTGAATTAAAAACAAAATAAAAAGAAATCCAAGTCTTTAAGCAATAGGAATGCATTACCATCCTTAATTCGTATGGCTTTCCATCGCTTAACTGTTTATCAGCATTTACGCCCAGCAGGTAAGCAGTGGGGAAAAAAATAAATGAACAAATAAATAATACAAAGTGACGATAAACGAAACACCAATGCAGTACGTTATCCTAAAGTAGTAAGTCTCTTAAACTGGAAGAACCCTTTTTTTTTTCTGTGTTTACAGATTCAGTATAACGAAGCTGTATAATGAAGATTCCTCTCCCGTTAAGTTTCAGCTAACACTTCGAAATAACAAAAAAAAAACGTTCCATTGCCTAGACTCGATTTAGCATTAGAGCCTTTCTAGCATGTGAACTGTAGCACGGCATTACCGACTGAGCTATCATCACGCTAAAATATGAATGAAACAAGTTTGAGTGGTTGTATTTTGTTGCACAAAATCTCGCTAAGTTGGGCATTGTAATCCGTCGTACTCTAGGACTGAGTCTTAATCCTGTTCAACTTTTTTTTCGTTCTTAACGAAACCAAACACCAGCTACAGTTTTTGCGTAAGTTAGCATGTGGGTTTGATGTGCTGCCATTAGAGTCAGCGACTATTTCAAGTTCAGCCTATCCTGGCTAAACAACCATTCATGTCTAAATCCATCAAACTCAAAACGTACTTAAAGTATTATATTTTCTCCTTGTGATGTAGAAAATTTGCTCTTTTGGGTAGAAATTCTAAAAGCGACACTTAACGAATAACGTGTATAGGCGTTATTATTATTTAAACTTAGAACATAATTATATGGTGTGATGTGGTGGCATAAACTAAGGCCAAAAGGAATAATCTTTGTTAAATTAACGTAGAAAAAATAAAATCAGATGCAAACCTATTTACGTTGCCTTTTCGACTTTAATGTTAAACTGCCTAAGCGGGAGTTGCCCCCAGGACCTCTGAAACCAAATGCCAAAGTTCTACGGCTAAGCCACACTGACACGGCCAAGAGGAAATGTCTATAGGCTGCATTTAACAGACACAAGTATACATATAAAAATACAATTTTCCATCGCCACTGGAAGGACGCTTGTTTTATGCGCCACTCCCACCAAGTCCCACAAAGGACAACGCAATAAAGCGTAAAATTAGGGATTAAACAGGACGGAAAACCAAATAAGCTCGATCGGTATTAAATAAATACAGGCAACGTAAATAGGTTTGCATCTGTGTTTATTTATTACTTATCGAGCCTATTCGGCTTTCCGTCCTGTTTAAATTACCTAGAACACGTGAAAGAGTTGAGCTCAATCGCTGTGTTTGTGTTTAGGGATGATTAAAGGTGTTGCAAATGATAAAACTGGAGACACGCAAGCTAGTGTTTAGAATCAAAAAGGGTATATAAATTATTTTATGCGCGTGTCTGTATACACGGAAATAACCGTACACGGAATTATTCTGATGAAAATCTAGCAGCCATCTTTGTGTTAGAACTAAATCGTACACCAGTAGGAAAGAATTCGGTTGATTAATTCATGAGTTTAACAGACGTCCTAGATTCCAATCAGCAATTGACAATCAATTAAAATAAATACAGATGGAAACCTATGTCTGTTGCCTTTTGGACTTAAATTTTCAGAATGCCTGACTGGGAATTTAACCCTTGAACTGGAGACTAAAAACCGAAGCCGTACCGTTAAGCCATACTATGGCTTCAGCCTTCGGTCTTAAAGGACAAGGGTTCAATTCTCGTTTAGGCATTCTAACATTTAAGTCCAAAAGGCAACGGACATAGGTTTGCATTGTATTTATTTAACACTAATAGAATTGACTTTTCATCTTGTTTTTCAATTAAAATCATAAATGTAACTTTTACGAATTAGAAAAAAGACATGTTGGTAATTCATCAACGTATCAGAAAAAGAAACAGGTTTTTAAATAAAGTTCTGACTTACCAAAACCTTCATGATGAAAGAAGTTAAAAAGACTGAACCGGAGTGAATGCACTTGGTGGATTTTGAAATGCCAGTGGTGATTGGGAGTGAGAGCAGAGGGACTTTTATACTTGTTCCTCATGATGAGATTTTCAGGGTTAACAAGTGTAAGCATCCGTCAACCCGTGTCATTGGGATATACGATTCCCAAAGGAAATCCTTTGATGTTTTGGGATAAATTCTGGATCAAGGATGAGGGAGGAGCAATTCCTTAGACGCCCGAGGGTGGCTCCACCTGCAAAGATCCCTGGACAGGGTCATGTGTCCTCCGCAGAACAACATTCCTTAAGAGATAGGCCATCGCTTCGTAAAAAACGACAGAAATTTAATACCATCTCTAATTAACTTTACGTCGTGTCAACAAAATAAGTTCGTTCGTCGAATATGAGTTCCTTAATTACGCCTTTATAATTCTCGAACAATAATCTCGACACTGAAAGCATCTTTTTTTTTTAATTTTTTAATAACAAAGGTTGCGTAAATATCAAATTTCCCTACAGGTTGGTTTTTTTTTTTTTACAAAAAGTACGCGAATGATGCGCCAAGTCAATTCACTTTTGTAAACACAAAAAGAAATAAAATAGCAGACCTTTTTTCAATTTTTCAACTTTTCTAACTTTTTCAATAATTGTTTCAACTTTTAACAGCTTTAGAGAATGCGAGATTGAGTATCTCTGTTGCAGGCTAACCTGCTACATTTTGCGTTTCAACAAGTTCCTTAAACTACTAACGGGGCTAATGTATTTATTTATTTTTTGGTCTTAAAGAAAACATTAATTTTTTTTAAATTTACTCGTATATTTTATTTCCGTTTGACGTTTCGTTTAATGAGACTTTAGAACTACGCACGGTGTAAGTTACACTCTCTTCATATAGATATATTTGAGAGGGGAAATCTACGTACATATTCATACAAATACATATTTGTATATATATATGAAAGTAAATAAATTATTTAAAAAATAGCACGTAATAATAATATAAAATAAATAATACCAGCAGCTTCTAAAATGAGGAAAGAAGAGTTGTGTTAGACGGTGTTAAAGTTTTTTGTCGTATCGTATGAGATTAAGCGTCCAACTTGGCGAATTAGTTTACTAAAAAATGCATCCAACTTAAAAGGAATTTATAAAAATCATGACTTTCGTGTGATGGTAGCTCAGCTAGCATTACTCAAATACGACAAAAAGTCGTTGGATATACCCGGCGTTGCGGAAAGTAGACACGGGAATTTGCTGTCCTCAATAAAATTGCAAGACGGAAGCCAAGTTTAACGTCATATCGACCAGATCCGATCACGTGATGAAAACCCTACTGATTTTGTTGATCAAGAAGCAAGATTTCGTATTTTTTTCAGAGTTTCTCCAGCTGGGGGGGGGGGGCCCCCCCCACACCTTCTTGGATAGTTCACATGTGTTTATTAAGTGGTCCGACACCAGATTCACCCGTATTGCCAGTCAGTCCTATCACGTGACGTTCGTCTACATCGCATCGTTAATCGTTAATACCTAGATTGCTCGTTGTTCCATATATGAATGTTTGGACGTGAACAAGGAATTCGGAGGCACGCGTCGAAAAAGCTTTGCTGCCCCAGTTACAATGCCAACCCTACGTGCAAGCATGCCTGTTACACAAACTTCTTTGATTCATGGTGCGTTACGTCATCTAGACTGTTTAGGCATGTTTCCCATGAGTTTTAGCGTAGGTCGGGCCGTGAGCGCGGAAACCTCAATGCCTTGACCTTTAATCACCTTACATTAGCTATACTGTGGGTAGTGTCGGATTGGCCCGCCCGGGAACCCGGGGATCCCCGGGGAGGCCCCCACTACAGGAGGTCCTTGTTGCAACAACCAAAATAATTTTTTTTTTTTTTTTGCCAAAAAACGTGAAATGAATTCGTGTGAAAATTGCATAGCCTGTGTGCAGAAAAACGTTTCATATTCACTCTGATTTTTTATAATAAACTAGTTTACAGAGCTCACCCCCAAACCATCACCACCAAGGCGATTGTTTCATAGCCACATTTAAAAAAATTTGAAATGAATCTGTATGAACATTTCATCTCTTAAGTTGCAGGTACAGTAAACGTTTCAAATTCATGCTGCTTTCTTCAGAATATGCTAGCGTGCAGGGCTCCGACCCGGTAGCTCCCACAAGCTCCTCACCTCCACACTATACAGGAGGCCCGTGTTTAAAAAAAAATTATTTATTGTGAAATGAATTCTTATGAGTGAAAAACTGCATCTCTAAGTTGTTGAAAACGTTTGAAATTCACGTAGATTTCTTTAAAATATGCTAGCTTGCAGGCTCTTCCCGATGGGGTCCCACTCCAGGGAGGCGATCATACCCCCCCCCCCCCCGGGCTCCTCGAGGCCTCTGCAAGACATTCCCGGGGAGGCCTGATCTCTCCCAATTTGACACTGTTTGTAGTCAACATATGATTTTCTTCACAAATTATAAATTTCTTCTCCATCAGCATTTCTGTTCTGTATTTTCTTTGGGTGGAGGGGGCTATAGGAAGATAGTTTATATTAATATATGTTGGATTTAATAAATTAATAGAATATTTAATTTTTCAGTGGTAAAGTAACTAAAAACTTTACTGGCAAATCAACTAAAAAATCACCTGATGAGGGGAGGTATATTCTGGCATAAGATTTGTACATACTTGTGTATAGTGAAGATAATTATTGATATTGATATATTTTGTATATAAAATTATAGAATTTCTATACATCCGCCGAGTAAATAAGTTGGGTACTCATCCTTCTATTTAGGGGGATGAGGAGTGCAGTGTAGCTAAGTGTCGCTATCTGTAGGCTAGCCACTTACTCTAGCTTGTTATAACTACTGACCTTTACACCTTTAGGATGGTGGCGCTTTAGTAGTCACCTACCCATCCTTATAATTATGTAATAGTGGTGTCTCCCAAGCCACTTCCTGTTCTTAAAATAAAATGAGGTAGCAGAGTTCCTGTCACTGCTGCATCACCTAACACTCTACACTCTAGTTCTGTATATCTTCTTCCCTTTCTTCGCCACCCAGAGAACTATCCACTGAGTCCCTAAGACCTCATTCCACTTTTTACTTGGGCTAGCAGTCTGCGGTTCATCCAAACATGCTTTTTCCTGCACCCTGCGTGCATATAAATTTTGAATTATTTATTTTATGGTGGTGACAATTCCCATTTTGGGGATGCATTTTTTTTTGGATATACCATGTTTTTTAGCAACTTCACTTTTACATCTGCCTTTCTATTTTATTTAGACAATTTTTTTACAGCTCCCTTGTTCAACACGTTTGGCGATACCGTCGGGGGCCCCTAAGAGTCTCTGGCAGGTCTAACCTTGGTGGTAAGGCATTCAAGTCCCCATACCAAATCCCCTTACCTTCCCCAGGCCATACTATTATCACTAAATGTAATTGTCTGCTGTTTTTAATTTAGGCTGGCTATCAGTGATCCCAGGGTCCTTGCCAGACCTGTTGCTATAGTGACAAATTGTTATTATTATTATTATTATAACTGACTTGTTGTGTGGTTCTTGGTGGGCTGGACCAGGGCTTTCACTCGGTCATTGCATAAATAACTCACGTATTTTCTCGGCGGTTGGCGCTAGACGGCGAGAGAGACAATTTTGCTAGGTAATTCCAAACGGAAATTCCTAGGATCTTTCATATGCCACAATCGGCAAGAGCACAAGGCATCATAGGGACCTTTTCTTCCCGAAAATGCCAGTTGAGGCAGAGGTCAGGATCGAACTCGGGACCTCTTGCACATCAGATGGTCTTGCTAACCCTTAGGCTACCTTGCCCTAATTTTGAGGCAGAGGCGACTTCCGAGAATTTAAGGTTTCATACTGCACAATCAGTAATTTTAATGGGTAAACAGCTAATAGATTTACAACAAGGCTACCATGCTCCTTCAGCGGCTATGGGATGTATTCTGGCAAATTCTGGACAATCTTTCGGCCCCGACGATGATCGGAGGTTTCCCGGATCGAATCCTCGAGCTGGCACCTCCCTTTACCGA
The DNA here is from genome assembly GCA_023313725.1 of Lithobius niger. Classification (NCBI taxonomy): domain Eukaryota; kingdom Metazoa; phylum Arthropoda; class Chilopoda; order Lithobiomorpha; family Lithobiidae; genus Lithobius; species Lithobius niger. The sequence continues at coordinate 12,232 of JAHWFP010259016.1, read as the reverse complement.
ATTTCTTCTTCTCTAAAAAAAAATCTGGTAATGTTCAAAACTGAGCCGGTTCAGCCAAACAAGCATTAATTGCTTCGGCTGACATAAGATTAGTCAAAATTAAAAAAAAAAAGAAAAAGAAAAACGTTAGGTTAATAAAGCGTTGTGGGTGACTGTTCTTCATGTGAAGTATTGGGAGATAATTATTGGGTTCTAATTTGGAGAGTTTGTCTCTTTAAGAAAATTGTATATTACCGTGATACTCGCACTAAATAAAATTGGCTCTGCAATCCATTGAACGATTAGAATGCCACATCTCTGCGCGTTGTAGTTGCTAAAAACGCTGTAACAACGGGAAAAAATTAAAAAAGTTGAAAAAAAAAACACTCATTGCAAAAGGATGTTTGTTAAGTAATAAATAGGCCACTGGGTGTAATTGGTACCTCATGTGCTAGTTGTTAAAAATTTGATTCGTAACAGTTTGACGCATTCTAGATAGAGAAAAAGATGCGGGAAAAAAAAAAA
>JAHWFP010259015.1:9884-22284 GCA_023313725.1 Lithobius niger | reverse complement strand
CGGTGGAACCTGACTTTTTTTCTTCTCTTTTCTTAAAATACAGAATTTTCAATTATTTCATATTTTTGTTAATTTCAGCCTTCACAGGATTATTTTTACTGTGCTATATTTAGTTTTTCTTTTTAAATTAACGTGTAATTAATTATACTGTTAATTTATAAGCCATTATCTCAACGTTGAGTATTGATTTTAATCCTGAACGACTTGTTCCCGATACTTAAGCTAATTAAAAAAAAAAAAATTCCAATTGCCAAATTTTGTGGATCACATATTTTAAATTGAAAAAAAAAATTATTTATATATGTGTGTATATCTCACTCATAAAATACGTATTTTAAACATTCATATACCATATATATAATAGTGTAGAGACGATGCACGAGGCATCCAGCACCCAAATTTCTAGGCGGCAGATGGTAAGTGGAAGAAGTACCACCATTATCACAGTTGTTTTTGCCGCATGAGGGAGGAAACCGGAGTACCCGGAGGAAACCCTCGTGCAGCGGGCGGGAAACAACCGGAGAAAAACCTGTACATATACACTTCCTATCATCAGGATCGAACCCGGGTCCGTACGAAGCTAGAGATGTACACTGGGCCAGGACGTCTATCGAATCTGACGCCCCAGATTTGGACTAATCAATCAGAGTTACGGATCCTCAAATAATAACAATTGTTACACATTAAGTATACGTTCATTTATCACTAATCAAGCTCATTTGGCTCTCCATTCGATAATTACACGTTTGTTTTTACCGTATAACACTGTTCAAGATTCCGAAAGCATTCGTCCTCTTCGGATAACGACGAATTACCCAGCTAGCCAACGAAGGTTGTCGACTTTCATTTCTGGATTGTTACTCGATTCCGAAATGCCCCATCACCCTTCACACAGCGGAAACTCAACATCGGATAGCCCCTTCAAACAACGTCTCTTATGCAAAAAAAAAAATTTAAGTGTGATCACAATGTAGACTCCATTATGCTCATTCCTTTATTATTAAAACCTACAGCTCCTTTCGTTTCTTTAAGCGTAACCTTAAATTTCGAAGCTCACAACAGACAGTGAGCACTTTACTAAACTAACCGGAAAAAATCAGTGACCAATCCGATCCGATTACTCCGCTTCTATTGAAAGTGGGTCACGTTTCTGACTCTTCGAAACGGACTTGGTGTTTGCGTAAATATCAGCGTATGTGACCCATCCAGCTTGTATTATCGTGGGTATTACTGCGCAGTTTTAAGTTAAACATAGGCCGATACATACGTTTACTTCTTACAATAGAGAGACTTGCTACTTTTTTTTTATATCATAGTGGGGAACCTCTGTATGACAATCTACACGATTTGTGTTAAATTACTTTTGCCTAAATAATATAGCAAACAAAAAATGCGGATCCTCCATCTTTAGACGGTGGATTTAGCGAAAAAAAACCGCCTGGGAGAGCAGGTGTTTCCGATGCTTCAACAGTGACGTCTTTTTGAGGGATCGGAAAATTCGTCGCGCGTTGAAGAATATCTTTGAGGAACTGTGATGATAGCGGTGAGTTTAGGAACGTGCATAATGGTTTCAGGTTTTCAACTGGAAACTTAAAAAAAAAATAATTATAAAGGCAGATGCAGGGCATCTCAAAACTGTTAATTCCTTGATGGAATAGAAGAATGCAGCAAGGGATGATGGAAATGGTGGGAACAGGAAAATCAAAACATGGATAACGAGTAGGGCGGCTAAGCACTTGAATTTTTTACTGAAAAGCATGAAATTTGGTATGGATGTACATGAAGGTTAACTGGAAAAAATAGCTACGACAGCAAATTCAAACCTCCTTTGAGGGGGAAGGGCGTGGGTTCCCCCCTCCCCACCTAAAAACGTTATTTGGCTGTAACTCATCGGCCGTCACCAAATCAAAAGCGTATTGTGAAGTAAAACGTTCAGCACACAATTCTGGACAGGAAAGGTGATACATATCTTTAACGTAAAAGTAACGAACGCTTCAACCCCAAAATCGTATTTAAAGTATATTTACTTAATTCACGCGAAAGGTCCCTTTTTTCAATTGGTTGTTATAGTGATCTTCGTGTTCAAAACGCTCTTGTGAGCCGTTTAACAGCCCGAAATAGACACGTTTATAGGATTTTCTGAAAGGTGGGACCTATTCTTTCCATCAGTCCTAATAATCTAAATTATTTATCTTATATGGGATCTTGGTACACCTATTTAAAAGTGAAGAGGTAATGGGTATAGCGAAAGTGTTTGGTGATTTTCAAATTCAAAATATATACTCTTGCGAGCCCTCCAATAGCCCGAAATGGACATGCTTAGAATATTTTAAAAGGTGGGGATCTGTTCTTTCCATCAACCAAACAGTAATTGTTTAACTTTAGGTACCGTCCTACGCCCGTTTAAACGTATAGCTGTAATGGTGTAGCAGCTATTTTCAATTTCAAAGTGCTATTGTAATGCTCATATTTGTATTTGTATCCAAGCTAAACAATTTTGGTTAGGTTTGATTGAAAGAATAGATCCCCATCTTTCAGAATATTCTAAGCATGTCCATTTCGAGCTATTAGAGGGTTCGCAAATGGGCGTAGGGGGATCCGTATACCTACACTAAACAATTTTGGTTAGAATTGATGGAAAGAATAGATGACCCACCTTTTAGAAAATCTTTAGCATGGCCATTTCGGGCTATTAGAAGGCTCGCAAGACCACTTTGATCACGAAAATCACTATAACAACCAATTGAAAAATGGATATAGTTTAAGTACAATTTTGGGGTCCAAGTTTGCGTTTATTTAAAAGCCGTATATAGCACCTTCCCATTACATAATTATGTGTTGAACGTTTTTGTTTAAGATTATGGTTTTGATTTGTTGACGGTTACGGAGTTATGGCCCAAAAACCGGTTTTTTTTTTTGGAGGGGGGTGGGGGGTTAAATCATCCCCTTCGTCCCTCGGGGAAAAGCACATACCAAATTTCATGCTTTTCACAGAAAGTGACCAATTCCATAAATTTTATGACCCAACTTTCGGCTTACAAAATAGCAGCACTTCGTTTTAAAAGTTGCGCTGCATTGCAACAGCTACTTCTCTAAGTTATATTTTCGGAAACTCCATCCTACTTTGAAAACAAAATAATAAATCGTACTGGCGATTTTCACTGTTTCTGGAAAAAGTGACAATTTCTTCCAATTTGAAACACTGCTTTTAAAAACAAAAACAATTTTTTTTCCTTCCGCAAATCACAAATACTATAGCGTCCGCGACCTATCTTGAGTTCTCCGCAGAATGAACACAGATAATCGATTGTACGTTTTCAGTAGCAGAGTGCCTTGTTGATATCCAAGATGGTTACAAAAACAATGGCGGCCATCGATTAAAGCCACCCCATCCAGGAAGACGTAGCCGCTCACAAAATACTTGGAGGACTCAAGATACACCGCGCACACAATAAACACAGATTCAAAAGCAGAAGTGCGTTCGTCGTTAAAAGCGGACGACGCGGACAAACATTAATTGCTAATTTAATATAATGAATTTAACGGTTACTTTGAACGGCTGTATGTATTTGTTTTAATTGACGTCGTGAATAAAATGTCTGAATGAATAAATTATGGCGCTTATTAATCTAACCTGCATCATGGCTAAATAAAGCACGATTTGGTTTGCGCGGTTGTAGATAAATATTCTGTCCTCGAACATCACTGTGCGCTTTTACGAAACGGATAATTAAATTTTAACGTTTTAATTCCTTACCAGAAAACTTTCCAGGAACTTTACTGCATGAAAATTAATACTGGAACGGCGTTTCATGCTAAAATGATAAAATTATCCACTTCGTAAAACTCCAGTTCCGTTACTGCTTGCAACTTCTTGTTAATTTAAATTTGGTTGAAACCTTTGTGGCTCAATTGTAGCAAACTGCCATTTCTCTTAAGTGCCAAAAAAAAAAGCTGTTTAAATGTTGAATTCCGTCGAATGCTTAATTGGTAACTCTTAAATATTCCTTGTTAGGTGGATGCATTTTTACAGCGTAAAAATGATTCGAGTTGGGCGCTGTTCCCGTTATATGCTAGACAGGGCCTGAATACTATTTCACACTCCTCGTACCCTCGTTACTGATTTCTTTATAACCTCCTGGTATATAATGATTGGAGCTAAATGCTTAAAATCGTTAATTGGAGCGGAGTTCCGCAATGATCGCACTCCTTGCAATCATGTAATCTTAGGCGCATCACTCGAAAATCACACGGACTATCCAAACCAAACTCTGGATGTAGTAGCACGGTTGTCTCTGGGACAAGGTTTTACAAAAAAAAACCGGAATCGTCCATGGGATTGAGGAACCATTATAGTGAAAAAATGGACCAAGAGCCAAGAGCCAGAAAAAACGAGGTCATAGTTGGTTCATAGCATCATAATTTGTTCATGCAAAGTTTATTTATGGTCAAAATTATTGTTGCTGTTAAAGAGGCGTACGGCTTTGGGCCAAGGAGCGAATAAACACTCGTTATCCGCAGACATGTGTCTGTTAACTGTGAGCAACTAAAAGTATATTTTGTAAGGTGAGCCGATCCCGATTACCGATCGGTAGATAAAACTCAGATGAATCGATCGGTGATAAACCAAATTGAAGATATTTTCACTTCTCGTCGACCAATTTTGACGTTTGAATGCACCATTTTGACTGTTTTTTCACCAGCTGTCCAATGGTCCAAACTCCAAGCAGCTGTCTCTTATTGTTTAGAAATTATAAGGCAAATTGTTATATTTTACTAGGGGTTTGTGTTGCATGTGCAATATTATTTGAAAACAACACTTTTAAAATAATTATGTGCATTTAGGCCTATGCTGTATGCAATGCTTTCAAAAGAAATTTTTTTTTTATAAAGACATATTTAGTATTACAGTTTTACGTTAATTGGGAACTGGGATCGGTTATCGGGATTTGGCAGCGGTAATCGGATTGGGATTTGGCATCGGCCAGTTTGGTTCATTGGTCGGCTCGGGTGATCGTCCGCAGCCTTAGTATTTTGTCAGTGTTGAGGAGAAAACCCAACGCGGCCGAAATTCAAATTGTGGCAAATGTAAGGCAAAGGTGCAGGAATAAAGAAAAAGTAAAACTTAAAGGATGAGTGTCCACCATTCATACAGAGAAAGATGCATCAATAACATTTTTATGATACTCTCCAGCTCAGAAGCTGGCTACCTTGGCGGCCCTTTTTCCAGGTCGAACGATATCACTATACTTTCACACACCGACCTTTTTTGGCCAAACAGCTAAGTGACAGTGGAAGTGACGACGGCCCTGGTTAAGCTTTTCTGACAGCGCGAGTTATTGTGTGCGCGGCGCATCTTGAGTCCTGCACGTAATTTATGATCGGCTACGTATTCCTGGAGGGACCGGCTTTAATCGATAGCTGCCATTGTTTTTGTAACTATTTTGGATATCAACAAGGCACTCTGCTACCAAAAACGTATAATCGTTTATCTGTGTTCGTTCTGGGACGAACTCAAAATGGGCCACGGACACTATAGATGGTTGTTCTGATGGAACGATGTTAAAATAAACATACCAATATTATGAATAGCCAAAAAAGTGCACATGAATGCAAAGAAGACTCCACGTTTCGAGTTAAAACCTAACACATCTTCAAGAGTGAACTGAAAACTAAAATAAAAATGATTTCAATCAAACGTTCCTTGAGGCAGACGAAACCGTCACAGGATTCGTGCGCTAGCAGGAAAAACCTGGAATTTCCTTAAGCCTTTTTTTTCCAGGCCTTGAAAAGTATGGAATTTTGACAGGTCGTCAATTTTCGGCTGGAAACTTTTTTTTCTCATCGTAAATTTTAAGGAATTAAAGCTGAGAATTTAATTATGGAAATATTAACAGATGCGTTAGTGCCGCGGTCAGTTTTCTCCGTAGGCTATCGCTTGTTCCACTATTTCGACTGGCTATCATTGACCTTATTATTGTTGCGACTTGGTGGTTTATTATAACAACGTGCCGAATTTTGCCCCGCACCCTTTAAATTTAGTGCTAATTTCTTACGACCTCCCCCCCCCCCCCAAAAAAAAAAACCATTCAGTTTAGTGTTAAGCATTGCAAAACATGCAAAACTGGAAGTACCAGTACCGAGCCTGAAAGGTGGCGTGTAAAATGGAACTGCAATGCCTGGAAAAAGCTGGAAATGACCTGGAATTTGGATTACGTGAGAACTTACGAACCTTGCTGTCAGGCCGTATTTCAGACCGGATCAGAATCTCTGGGAAACCAAAGGCGAAAGAATGAAGGGAAAATAACATTTAAGTGTGCTGTTGACGAGCACGAGTGGATTAAAGTCAGGCAATAAACAATCTCACTGTCAACACATTTTAGAGAACAATAAGCACTGTTCAACCGAAACTTAAGCAAATGAAGCGAGCTATGGGGGGTTGAATTTCCGGTGAAAAGAACCGAAAATGTTAAAACAATTTGGTTCAGCAACAAACTGCTCTAATCTTCTGTTTCTTCCGGGCGCAGTCTTGCTTTTTGGCAGCTTCAGTTCGGTGCGTTTTATTTTTCACAAACTTAGCCCTTACATGAGGCTTGGGAGGTGCCATTTTGACCCTGCTTACACGGTTCCTCTTTTTCCCGCAGTGTGGCGCTCTCTAATAATAATCCTTCATTTTCCATTTGAAGCAGAGTCGTTGAGGGCGAGAGGGGGGAGGGGGGAAGGAGTGTGTGTGTGTGTCTGTCGCCCGCTTGCGCCCTTACAACCCGAGCGTCACATGAACCCTGGCACATTTAAACCCCTTTTTATACGTCATTCGGAGGAAAGCATGGAACGGCTTGGAAGCAAATTATGCCAGATATTCGTCCTTAATGTTCCCTCGTAAATTTTATTCGTCGTGGCAAAGATGGGCTAAAAAGCTTCGCGTCCTTAGCCCACTGCTAAAAACCCCTTGGTCGTCGGATGTATCTCTCGACAACGGTCCTTGCAAGAACCAAGGAAACGTTGACCTTCGATTTCGTTAACCAGCGTCAAAGGGTAGTGCATTAATGGCGTATTAATGACTTGGTTAGTAAGTTATATGTACCGCAACTTACAATAAATTACGTAAAACATGCCTTCATCTCATGTTTTTCTCAATTTATTGCCAATTGACAGTCGTACCTGGCTTTGCCGGGGTTTTGCTTGGTCTGGGGGTTTTGTATGGTGGTGTTCGTCTGGTGTTTGGTTTTACGGATAATTTTCCTTCTCCTCGACTCATGGTTTGTATCGCCCGTGGTTGTTTCCCAGTTTTCGGTTTTTGCTCGGTGTTGCCTGGACGTTCATTTAGACGGGTAATTCATCTTCCAATATACTATACAATATACTTACATACTTACAATATACTTACTTTTTCCTCTCGACCCTCCCCGTTCTTCCCATCCTCCTACCCGTCCCCCTACTTCCCTTGCTCCCCTTTGCTACACGTAATTGAAATTGAATGGGTAGTTGAATTAAATACTGGCCCACCCCCTTTCCTCTCCTACTTCCCTCTCTCCCAGTCCCATTTCCCCTTCCTCTCCCTACCCCTCTCTGTAATTATACTTTTGTCTTGAGCGAGCCATACGTCTGGTCGCTAGTGACATCTAGTGGTCGACTTTCCAAGCTCGACAGTATTTTTCCTTCGGCTCATGGCTTACAATTTACAACAATGACTTTGCTAGACTCAGTCAATTGTCGACTCCATCTCTTTTCTGACGAACTATTTCGTCACATAGTACGGCACCTTCCAATTACCAAACATTTGCCAACAAAACGCTCGCTGTTGGAGAGAGTTTGGTACTGACAAAACAAGGCACATTCTATAGCGCTACAACAGACCTCCAATGTCAAACCGAGAGATAAAGGATCCAACGAACTACGTCAGCCCTTGCTTTGCGCTCATTTTTTACATTGAGACTTTCATTTTCGTTAACTTACTTTTTCATCTGATCAACGGAAGAGACGTCACTTGGAACGCGACTGAAGGATTGTAGGAGTTAATCAAACGCAGTTTGCAAACGAGGTTGATTTTTGCGGAATTCTGAACCCGCATGAGGTACAGTTTATCAACTGTTTCAAGATGGATTATCGACTGTCTCTGGATGGATTTTCGTCTGAATCCGGATGGAGCCAACATTCGCAACGAAAGGAACGTCATTTCCACTCAACAGAAACTTTTGGAAAGCTCTTTTGCTGATACTCTTGGGTTTCTGTGCAGTGATGGTACCAAACTGTCTTCCGATGCGCCCGTATTTTTCGCTAACAGTCTGATGGTTTTGGAAGGTATACGAGTAGTAGGCGCCAGTGTTACCAGTTTAAAAAAACGTAATAATGCTACCGCCTCTTCAAAATTATGCTACATTATGCTACCAACCATGGAAAAAATGCTACAATAATGCTATCAGCCTTAGACATTTTGAAATGTTTTCTGAGAGCAAATATTGCTACAAACAAGACAGCTAGCGAACACAGAAAAGAGACTACTGAATATTATAATGATAATGACTGTAAAATAAAAAAACTTTCACATACAATGATAGAGATTGGCCAAGGGAAGGTGAGGGGATTAGGTATTGGGACACGAATGCCTTACCACCAAGGTTAGACCTGCCAGGGACTCTTAAGCTAGGCCCCCGATGGCGGTCAAAAATTATCGTATTTTAACGAAAAATATCGTACTTTTAAAGATACCTCACAATACGCAATATTATAGTGCAAAAAATGAGCAAAATTTAACAACAAATGGCTTACATCATTATTTTACAAAATAAAAGTAAACTACTTACTTACGAAACTTTCGACCTGAATTATATGGCTCCACCGTACTCTTTCTTGTTGGATGTCAATAACTAGCAAATCCCAGATTCCCCAGACACGATTACATTTTGCATAATATAAGAAAATATTTTTAAAAAAATAAATAAATTTATCAAATAGATGGAAAAAAAATATTTGCGCTTAATTCTAATTTGCTATGCTACTTTTAAATGTTTTTTACTGAATAAGAACATGAAGATCGCATACATCAGAGGCCGGAAGAGTCGATTTTTTTACCTTCACTTAAATTTTCATTTTAAATGTTCGTTAAGATTCAATTCGCAATGCTGTATAGATACTATAAAATTAACGATTCAACAAGAGGCATGCAATGGATAATGCCAACTGAGACTAAGATATAATTCTTACTATTCGAGCCTCGCTCGCTTATAATGTCTCGTGTTAGCTTTACCCAAGGCGGAAAACGTCCTTGGCGGCCGAAAGTGCTACTAATTCTGCTACAAATGCTAAATTCTGCCAAAAAAATGCTACACAATTGAAAATGCTACCAATTATGCTACACCTCAGTTTTTAAGCTGAAAAATGCTACCGTAGCAGAATTATGCTACGTCTGGTAACACTGGTAGGCGCAGGTCCTGCTAATGCGTTCCTCACTGCAATGACCATATGTCCCATAAATATGCAAGTACAGCAAGGCTGACTGAGATAGAAGTAGACAAAAAGCTTCTGGGTTCCACGGAGTTGGTTCTGGCAGGCCTGACTAATGGCTCCCTTACACACAATAAAAGGGAAAATAAGCATCTTTACATTTTTTTCTTACATTATATGTAAACTTGGGCAGCACCCCTCCTCCCGTCCCCCGTTTACGCATTGTTGCGATTCCCTGTTTGCATGAAAATGCTATGGCGCCACTATATCTGCCAATTATTGTTACACCATCTTTAAGAGCGCTCAAGACTCCGGGATTCCCAATTCGGACTTCAACAGTGTAAAGATTATCGAGATTCCCACTGCGGACAAACAAAAATAAGCAAAAAAAAAACAAAAAACTACGATCTTAGCTATATAGATTTAATTCTGAGCTATAGTTTGTTTCACATTATGTTTTCAGAAAACTGACTGTATGACGACTCGTTTCCTTGCAATAAGAGTGCAAAAACAAGTGGATATTTCACCTTTTTAGACTCAACAAAGTTACTGTTAGAGTTTACGAATAGGATGTTTGTTTACGGATTTTTTTGCACTCGTAGTGGAAGAAAACGTGGCGTCATACTGTCAGTTTTCTGAAAACATAATGTGGAACAAAGTATAGTTTGAAGTATTTTTAAAAGCTTAAAAACTGGAGCTTATAATAATAATAATTTATTTCACCACTTTGTGTGGTAGGACTTCGGAAGGGTGGTGAACCACTAACACCGAGCCTAAAAAGATATAGATGAAATGCAACTAGGTAAGTGGGCGCCTTAAGAAGGGCAGAAGATTTTCAGCTCGTAACTGTTTACGAAATCCCAGCTCCGTAGGCTGGTTTACGGTAAGGGGGCAAAGGGCATTCCAGACACGGATCACGCGTACCGAGTAGAAATGATTACAACAATCCAGATGGGACCCCTGGGCAACAAGCTTCCAATTATGTCCTCTAGTTTGTGGTTTACCTGCAGGCAGACCAAACAGAGGACGAAAGACGACTGTCAGTCCGTGAAGAATCTTGTACGTAAGAATCAAGTCGAACCGAATTCTCCGAAGTTCCGAGTAATTCCAGACCAGTGCTCTCTATAGGCGCTGTCTGTACGTTAAATCTCTAAGTCCACGAATTCCCTTCGTGAATCGACGCTGAACAGACTCAATCAGCTCAATAACACCAACCAGATAAGGGGACCAAACTGGGGTTGCATACTCCAAGAGTGGTCTGACGAAAACTTTGAAGGCCCAAACCTTTGTGTATACATTCCCCGAAGTGAAACATCTGTTTACAACAGCCGAGAGTTGAAATGCCACAGCACTAATTTTCCGGCAGTGAAGCGAAGAATTAAGGTTTGGTGTAAACTACATTTCCAAGGCACGAACTTCGGTAGCCCAGCTGAGAACAGTTTGGTCCAATTCATAGTGGTAGGTCCCATTCTGAGGGCCCACGTGGAAGGAAAATATTTACCAATGGAGAGTGGTAACTGCCAAGTATACAGACCATTTGGCTACATTATCAATTTCAAGTGCAAGGTCATTCGAAGCCGCAGTAGAAAGATTTTCAGTGCCGATTGTTAAGTCGTCAGCAAATTTAAACCCAAAGATATTATTGGTGTTAAGTTTCAAATCATTTAGATATACCACGAATAGTAGAGGGCCCAAAACAGAACCCTGACGGACGCCACTTGGCACAGGAACACTGGAAGAAAGAGTGTTCGCAACAGCTACCTTTTGAGTCCGATTGTCCGATCTTAAAGTCTTAACAGAAGACTAAGAGAACAGGAGAAAAGAACAGTTTGTGCTGCGAAGGCCTCCTCATTCCGGCCCTATTCCCACAAAGAGCTGTTTACCGTTTTCGCAAAGATTTTATGAGATGATGCTTCGCTTTGCTCCCAATGTTGTGACGTAAGCAACTCGAGTGTTCGTGTAGTTGACGTCGCTGCAAAGGCCTCGTGAAACACATCAGTCGTGACAGTAGTTCATCGCGGCTGGGCTGGCCTTCACTGAACTCTCATTACCTGAAACGTCACGAGCGGAGAGTTGATAAGTATTAATACGGGTAGAAGGACTCGGTAGGCCAGGGTCTACAGAGTGGCATTTTTTTAAGAGGCGACCGACGACAAAAAATGATTCGGGAGGGTGAAGATTTAACGGGTGCTTACTTCTACCATTCTCTTAAGAGCATCATGATTGTAATTTAAGTCGTTTAATTCTATGGTCGTAGTAGCTCCAATCAAAGTACCGTAGATTATAAATAATTAAATAGAAAAGCTAGGGGGAGTAGGGGAGGGGATCACGCTTGAAAGCCTAAAATAAGTGGGGTAAGGGGGGGGGTTGGGTTGCCACATTCTCGTTGAATGTGGTGAGGGCCGGCTGGCTACTTAGGGGTCAAATCCGGCTGTGAGTGCAAGGTCCATGTGTTCCCTGGGCGAACAAACAACGCGTAACTGTGTTGTCACCATCCGGAATAAGGGCTCCCGCGCACTGAGCAGCCAGGTCGTTCCGCCAGTGGTCGTCGTGGCCAAAAAACACTGCGACGTGCCGCGCGGCCACGTCCGTGTTATATTGATAATTCTCGATCACGTGGTGAAAAATGAACACGGATCAAGTATGGCCGGCCTGTTGTCGCGTGCAGGCCGCTCGGGATCCCAGTGGCCGCCTTGACTGTACGGCTGCCGCGGCCAAGTGTGCGTTGCTACACACAGGGTGTCCCAGAAGTCCCAGAACACCCTCACAACTTTTAAGGAGTTGAAAGAAAATAGTGAAACTCTGGCAATGTAAGTTTGGTTAAAGGATCTACCATTTTGTTTAACCGGCCCAGGGGCCCCAACTCAGTAGTTTTCAATGGGATGGGGGTTAAAGGAATACCTTATTTTAAAGGTCTTCATTGGGCGAGTAAAGTACGATAGCTTCGATACGATGA
>JAHWFP010259014.1:0-15359 GCA_023313725.1 Lithobius niger | reverse complement strand
TTTTTTTTTTAAAGGAGACTGATTTTCGTGTCGAAGTTATTCTCTGAATGCAATTTTTGGAATATCTTTCGATTTTACAGAAGCTCACCCACAAACTTCAAATTACATCAAAATAAATGAGGCTTCAAATTATATCAAAATAAATGAGACTTCAAATTACATCAAAATAAATGAGACTTCAAATTACATCAAAGTAGATGAGACATCAAGATGTGGAAAGATTCTTCCACATACCAAAAGATTTTGTAAATTAGGCTGAAGACTGAAGCCCATATTCCGAAAACATACTCATTCTCAAAGTCAGACTGAAAGACTTAAAATGACGTCTTAACTATGTAGCGCCATTCATCTCCCGGTTTCTTCCAAACGTACTCATATGAAGTGCTGGTTGTGAGTGACTTAAACAGTTATGATGTCATGTCAAATCTTGAGTTCCGAGATATAGTACCCTTTCGGAATATAAGCCCAAGTTAATTTTTTTTAGCCATGATGCATCCATCTGGCCTGCCATGAGCAGGGTAGGCTATTAACAAACATATAAATAGGATAAAAAAAAATATTAAAAAAATACTTGCCTCTAATCTCAATAGGGGCCTGAGTTTCTTCCATAGACAGATTGTTTATACTTTAAAGACGGTAACAAATGAAACTCTTTTCTCCTGTGCTCTGCCTTTTAAGTGACTCCCTCCCGTAATTGACGTATAATTAGGGTGCTTGCCTCCTTCATTAATTACCGAACGAGGTCATTGAGGACCTAGCTTGTTTCCAAGAACAAAGATTGCCATCAGCGATCAATGCATGGGAAGTAGGTTATTGAGGAAATAATTCTCTAAACTCAAATAGTAGCAAGAAACGTCTCGAAGGATACACATTTCAAATGTTATCGTATGGACACAAACGGATTTTACTGCAAAATCTTTCTACGTTCCTAACTGTGTGTGTGCTATAGAGCGTAATGCCGTTTTGCAAATACCTAATGCATACAGTGTGAAGAATTTACGTCCATATTGTAGAGTTGTAAAAATGATGACTTTTTCTTTTACATTACGCAAGTACGTTAAAAGCGCAACGTACATTATTACGTTTGTTCCTTGTCTTCCAAGCATTTAGCCTCAAATCTAATTGTTTTATAATCTGATATGTGTTAGTACACGGCTTTGCCCGGGTTTTGTTCCTTGGACGTGTTTGTTTAGTTGCTTTGCATTCCATGCTTTATAATTTTATTAAATTACTCCCCACTTTCGCCCGGGGATTTGTTTGACCCGTGGTTGTTTCTCAGTATTTGCTCGGTGCTGCCTTTCCGTCAATCGTCTCCCTCCGCAAAGCAATGCCGTAATCAAATAGTGGCTCTAACATAAGAACTGCCCCACGAACGGGCATTCCCCGTTCAGGCTCCTCCCCACTCCCAGTAGCGTGCGAAAAAATAACTGTCCTTCGTACATGACGTCATTTAAGACATGCCTTTGCGATGACCGCGCAGAGCAAATTGTTAGTCGAGGCAACAATGTGCCAATTTCAACTTGTTTTCAGGGCAACAACGTCCCAGTTTCAACTTGCAAACGTTACAACATTGACAATCAGTGTTGAAATCATTTCAAATAAAAGTATGTGTTTTCCTACCCAAAACAATCCGGAAGCCCTTTCTTTCTAAATACGCACTGTGTCGTACGTTTGCGTAACTTAGCAACGCCTGCAGTCACACGTACAAGCCGGTACCGAAGACAGGCTACGTCATTAGATAACGTAAACCTAACCTAGCAAAAAAATCTGAGCACCGTTTTGAAATTTATTATGCTCCACTACAGTACATATTTGATTTTTTTTAACTTACTCTTGCAATTTTAGAGAAAGTCAAAATATGTACTGCATTTACTAATTTATTATTACGGAATTGTTTAAAGTAAAAATGTTTGGACGTGTGTGCCAATGAGACATTCTTCAGCGGCGGCGAATATTAATTTTATTCCTGACGTCCGTGGTGCAAATCGGCACACCGATATTTGGAGGGCAGCAGTGACTTTAAAAAAAAATTTAAATTCTGCATACGTAATTTAGCGTTCTGAATAATGAAAATTGACAAGACATTCTCTCACTATATACCCCGCGAGATATTGGAAATTATCAATTTTTTTTCAACACCCGTGTTTTGGCCCATTAAAATCACTTGTGCTATTTATTGGCAGATAATTAGCACACGTGAAGTTAATGTCTGCCCAAATAGCACTCTTGATTTTATAGGAGCCAAAACACTCGGGTTGAAAAAAATTATCGATAATTTTCCTTAGCTCTTGAGATATTACGTATGATAATATTACTCCAGCATTAACACATTACAATAATTCATCGTTATGCATTTGTGTTTCATTCGAGTTATGTGACCCGAATTCGAACCGATGAACCAGTCAATCATTATCACTGCCGTAAAAATACTTATCGAACCTTTTATTAAGGTAAGAATGGTGATAAGGGATACACGCGACCGAAGGTGCTCGGCCATAGGCAACGGAGAGGTAGTAAAAGTTCGCAGTCCTGTTCAGAACTGTGCAAGTGGGACTAATGTTAACGTGGCGTAGATGAATTTTGATAAATTTCTGAAGAAATTACGCCTTTCGCATACGGTTAATGTCTAAATTAGCATAAGATGGAAGTTTGTTGTGATGTCTTCTTTTCTTCAGTCAACATCACCGGATGTTGTCACACCTATGCAAACCTATTTATACGTTGCGTTTTGGACTTAAATGCCAGACCGCCTGAGCGAATTCCCCGCTCAGGCAGACTGGCATTTTATAAGTCCGAAAGACATCGTAAATAGGCACGCATCCGTATTTTTTTTAAACCCTTCTCGAGCCCATTTGGCTTTCTGTCCTGTTTAATTCTTACACTTATCTCACAATTCCTTCAGGCTCGAAAGTGATTAGTTTCATAGTATTTTTGTTTGAGTGCTCTTAATTTTACTCATCCTTCGTTCTCGGCATCTGACAGAAACATTTACAAAATCTGTTTTAAGCCTTTACCTGATCCAGCATGAAGCCCTAAAAATGTCCGCTGTATTACTTACTATTCATTCCACACTATCTAAACGGCTGCCCATGCTAATTATCTTGTGAACGGAAGAAAGAATTTGGAAACGGGAAGGAAGATGCACGAAAAATCAAGATGCAGATGAGGATAACGTCCGGTTATAATCTGCCGGCAGAGTGTCGTGGAAGAAGCTGAAGGCAGCGAAAGCTCGAAATCGTGGAACAACGAAGAAGGCGAAAGAAGAAAACGAAAGAACGAAGCCGCACTTTCGTCGTATTATTATTATTTTTTATTTTTTCATTCACCGTAAATCGCATGTGGTGAAAGGCACCAAGGCAGGACAATATGATAAATAGCGACTGCCAGGGGCTTTATTAAATTACCTTGAATGACGAGTCTTTCTGCTTCGGAGCCGGGATCAACTTTCAATAATTCGATTGGTCTCTTGGCAAAAGAACAAAGCAAATAAATGACTAATCTAATCTCTGCCTGTGCTCAACCTCTCCCCGATAGCCTTCTTTCTTTCGCTTTTTTTCTTCCCCATTTTCCCGTCGCAGGCTAGCTCCGAAAGTAGTGGAGAGTTCGGGTGCCACGAATCGGATTCCACGAACCTCTCTTGTCCTATTTTTGGAAGACGCAGGCTTTCGGTAAAAGCTTTGTTGACGGTTCGAAAAGTATGAGAGAAAAGGAATGCTTTGTTGTGAAGGGTATTCCCAGAAAAAGAGGGCCTTAGTCCCAAAACCATCGGGAGATCAACTGACATTTATTAACATTGCTAATATCATTCAAGCTGATGGTGGAAGGTTTACCGATATAGCCTACGGTGTGTGTTCGCACAGTGCGAGCCAAAAACAATGTAATGGATACTTATTCTCACAGCAATAATGTCCTGAAAAGTTGTTTGAACGAATGTGTTGGAAATCAGTTTTGAGACCTAACTTAGTTCGTACAAGGCCACACACGGGCATTCCTATAAGTTGGTGGTTCTGCCGGCTCGAAGCGAGTGTCGAAGAAGCTTTTTCTCATATCGGGTCACGACGGTCTGGAACTCCCTTCCCGAGAATGTGGTCTCTGCTCGTTGCCCTCAACACTTTAAGACCAGGGCCGGCAATCTGCAGATTTTCCTTAACCGCAAGGTCTACCGCTGACTTCGTTTAACCACGGGACCAGTGTAAGTAGCACCTGCCCTTCTGTTCACCCAGTCACTATCGTGGCTAAACCAGTATTATTATTATTATTATGAACTCTCTGATGGATAAATAAATACATACGCAGATCTGTTCCGTCATGTAATCATGAATTATGACGACTCGGGGAGTGAACGATCGGATTGATTTCAAGTCAAAGTTCAAGCCCAATTCACTCCTTAACTGCACAGCTATAGGGGTTCTGTTGCAGCCTGTACCAGCCGCGGAGAGTGTTAGAGGAACAACCTTTCGAGTTGCTCTTCCCATCACCGACTGACGATCCTCTGTCCAGTCTGGCTTTTTATACCTACTGGAGGGAGGATTCCCGCCAAGGATTTAGGTCACATGACTAACCTATCTGCAGCGATCCTCGGTTCCAACTGGTTGACCAGAGGGGCCGGCTTGCTGCCTTGCTGGTGGCGCTTGGCTAATTCCCGTGTGTACATACGGCAATCGGAGGGGCGCGCTGCAGCTCACGTAATGACAAGGTGCACCACGAAGTGTTGGCTTCGTGTTGCATCTTGCCATTCATGTAAACAGCCGGTTACAGAATAACCGAAGCGTGTTAGCAAAGCCAAGTCAGCAAGCATCGGCTTATTGGGGTGCAAGGGCAAAATGTTGGGTCCCTCCTTAACAAGGACACAATTTTGAGGTGAAGTGGCTCCCAATCCCAACGAAACTAGGAATTTTGTCCCTATTGGGTCCCATGATTCGCGAATTTTGGTCCCTCTACCTTCT
Organism: Lithobius niger; assembly: GCA_023313725.1. Classification (NCBI taxonomy): domain Eukaryota; kingdom Metazoa; phylum Arthropoda; class Chilopoda; order Lithobiomorpha; family Lithobiidae; genus Lithobius; species Lithobius niger. Next base: position 10,413 of record JAHWFP010259014.1, on the reverse strand, counting down.
GGACCCGGGGTACATTGCACCCTTTGCACCACCCCTAATTGTGGCACTGGATCGTTAACACATAAACCATGCGCAATGGCTGTTTGCCGTGACGTCACCATGAGTTAGCCAATGACGAACGAGAAGAACGGCTGTTTGGCCGTCTGATTGGACTAGCCCAGTCACGTGATATGCACGTCACAGCAAACAGCCTTGACGTGTGGTATGGGAGCCTGACTTTCCTTGTGGTTGGGTAGTGCACGTGCCTACAAACGGTACATGGAATGGAAACAAAAAACGTTAAGTGTGCAATGAAAAAAAAGGCTTATGTGCTTAAAGTTTCGCTTTCGTGTTAAAATGTACAGATAAAAATTTATGATTTTTAATTTAAGTAATGAAATGTACAATTGAAAAAAATGCATCTGTTGAATTGCTGTTGTGCCTTAAGGATAATTTAATTCGTAAAGCACAACACCACTTACAGATGCAATTTTTTCAATTATTTATTGTAGGTTTGAGTATTTAAATAAAAAAAAATCATGAATTTTTATCCGTGTGCTTTTTAACAAGTAAAATGAAACTTCAACCATATAACTCTTTCTTTACGGGGACACACTTGACGCGTTTGCAATGGCGTAACGACAGTGAGGCAGAGGAGTCATCCGCTTTCGGGCCCACTGGCTTTGGGGGGGGGGGGACCCTTACTGGCCCCCAATTTTAATTTATTTTCGATTTTTCAGAAAATAAAAATATTTAATGTATTTTTTTTTAGTTATTGCGCTATAGTTCCTTGAACATTGTGTATGGCGAAAATTTAATTGTTTTATTTTTTTGTGTGAAGTGGTGGGGGGTGGGCTCCAATGGGCTCTCACTTTGTTTATGAACACAAAAATGCATTTTTGATGATGGCAAAAACTGCAATTTTTTGTTAAGTATGGGGTTAGCTTCACTGGGTTGGGCTCTTGCCTTGCGTGGCAAAAACTGCATTTTTTCTTTGATTGGGGGAAGGGGGCACCCTTGGACTCTCGCCTTGTATGGCAAAAACTGCATTTTTTTATGAATGGGGCGGCCTCCAATGGGCTCTTGCGTTGTGCGGCATAACTACAGTTTTTATGAAGGTGATCACCACTGGGCTCTCGTCTTGTGCGGTAAAAACTGTATTTATAGTGAAAAGGGTACTCCTATGTGCTTCCGCTTCCGGTCTCCTGTGTTGAAGTTAGGAGACCTGACTTGTAGTCTTGTGTTTTTGTGTTGTCGAATCGAGCTTTAAACACGTTCATTCGTCCTATTCCATTTTCTTTACCCATTGTTTCACGTACTTTCAGCTTTAGTTGTGTCTCGGGGGAGGAAGGGAGGTGGGGTGGTTGGTGTTGGAGTGTATTGCACGGTCCGTCTGGTGCGCCACTCAGGCCTACGTCGAAATCATGGACCCCGCAGGCCATTCGTTGGTTCGTAGCAATTCTTTCTCTTTTTCCCATACCGTATCACGGTATAGGGCCTGGTCTGACATTGTGACATGCGTCCAGCATAACATGAGTGGTCGGAATGGTTTGGCCTCCGTCTTTGTGTCAAAAATGAAAATGTCACCCGTCGTACCACGAGTCTCAACGCGCACCACGCGCATCGCTGTGCAGAACGGCAGCGCTTTCGTTTGTTGCTGCACGGGCTCTCTCTTCCGTTCCGCCTGCGTCTCAATCTGGACTTGGAATAACTCGGGTTCCGCAGCGTTTGATTGATGAGCGCGCGCTGTATTGTGACGGCGGAGGGTTTGGCTGGACCTTGTTGGAAAACCAAATTTATGTTGGATTTTCTTACACTGTATACTCCAACCCATTCTACCCTTTCCCTCCCCCCTCCTCTCACTCGATTATTGGTTTGATATTATTCCTTTGATGTTTGTTTCGTAACGTCCTTCAGGATTCGACCCCGAGTTGAGTGCCTTGCCATTCACGTGGGTGTAGGAAACAAGAGGAAATCAGGGGTATACGTCATGTAACAACGGAAGAAATAAAGAGGAAAGTTCTAGCTATTGCTGTATATCGCTCATTAACAGCTCTGGGAAAGCTACGACCCACCCACGCCCCTAAAATACTTTAAGGTTAGAAATTACCTAGTAATGTGAAATTACCTTTACAGCACGTCACCTCCCCCCCCCCCTCCTACGTCCGGGAAAAGCCGTAATATGTATGTTATTTCACGATTTTTGTCCTTATAGCATTTTCGATCGTAATTTTTCTGCTAGAAATTGACTAAAAGCATCGTACTTTCAAGGAAATTATTGTTTTATCCCCTTAAACACTGTTTTTTTCTGCATCAAAATTAACTAAAATCTTCTTACGTAGAGTAGACTAAATACTAAATAGACTAGTAAACTAATAACTTAAATTCCTGAAGAAATGAGAATAAGGTGTTGCGTTAATGCTAGACCGAACCTGGATCACTTAAGTACGTGAATGATCACGTAAACGCCGATTTTTTGGGCAATGAAGTTACGCCTCAACACCCTCCTTGGACAGAAGTAAGATTCGAAAATTGAATTGAACTTTTTTATGGCCCATGCCCACTGTTTTTATCTGCTGCTAGGTAATTTCACGATATCTGACCTTAAATTTTACTATCTTGTTATGAGATTATGCTTTGATACATTTCAACAGTAGTAGGTGTTAAAACGTTGTAAAATTTTTCCAGTGATTGAGTTGTGGTAAAATATTTTTTGAATGCAAATATGGCAAATATTTGTGTACTTGTCAGCAATTTTTTTTTACCTGTGAACAACGGCTTCTGCTGTAAAACCATGGTGAAGCTGCATAACGGTGAAAAATGTTGTTACGTATACATTGTAAAAACGTTACAGTTTATAAGTTTATCATATCAAAAACCAATCCTGGTAAAAGGGGCCACCAAGTTTCGAATGGTTCGGCCCTTCAAAAGAGTGATATCAACACACCAAAACATTCGTCAAGTTAATCGCACCGCTTAATAGTTCGAAGGTTAAATGAAAACTAGAACATTACTACTTTCGGTAGCAATGTTCAAGTTTTCATTTACGTCCAAAGTATTATTCGGTGCGATTAAGTTGGCGTGTTTTGGTGTGTTCATATCACTTCTTTGAAGGGCCGAACCATTCGGAACTTGGCGGCCCCTTTTACCACTTTTGGTTTTTGATATGATATCACTCCTTTTTTTAATTGTGTTTTGGCTCAACTCCACTATCGTGCAGATGTATACTATAAAGTGCCACGTCAACAGAAATTGGTTTTCAACAATTTGCTACTACCTTTTGCCTGTAGGCTGAACCATTCTCAACTTAGTCACCTCTTTATGGGTTTTTTGATTTGGTTTTAATTTTGTTGTGATTTGTTTTATTTAGTTAGTTTTGGTGTTTTGATATCACACCTTTGAAGGGCCGACCCACTCTCAACTTAGGCCTCTTTACCAGTTTTTGGCTTTGTTTATTTGGCTAAAATGTGCCCAACTATGCTTCAAGATATAAGACACTGACGCTATGGCGTTTACAACCTCGACAATTGTATTGATGTGATGTTTGCTGTGATGTTTGTTGCCTAACTTGGCGCGACACACTAGCGTGTGTCTAGATATTGATATAAGGAGCCACCATTTTATCTTCAAGTGTGTCCACTTTTCGTTACTGAAGATCCTGTAACTCGCAAGGTGCACCGTGGGTGTTTCGTTGCTGAACAATTGCAAGGTGCACACCGTGGGACTTCGCGATTCCTTTTTTTTTTTTATTTATTATTATTTATTGATTTATCTTGTTCCCAATGAACTGGAAAGTGCTGCACTTTCGCCTAAATTATCCCTCTACGCTACGCAACAAATATATCTGGGGACGTACGCACAAAATATGTCAAACCAACTTCATGAATCTTGAAGTTTAGTCTTTGGTATAGAGGGTACATTCATTATGCATACTGGCGGATCGTTTGTCGCCTCCCCCCCCCCCCCCCTCTCTCCGCTTGCTCCCCCACTCACTACCGTCGTAGTTACTTCTTGAAGCATTCCTTTCCTGATGCATAATTTTTTTTTGAATCCGGCTGTGTTTCACCCAATTTAAAATGGTCGCAAAACAACATGTTTTTGCAGTAGGTATTGTATTGAAAAAAAAGCGAGAAGATAAAATTCACTTTTGCATAAAGAAAAATAACGTGGACGCACTGTACATGTCCGAGGTATGAAATCCAACTTCGACTGAAATCTGAACTTTCGTATACGGAATGAAGCATATATCAGTTTGCTTCCGTTGCATGTATAACTTTCTTCTTCTCTTTTCCCCTGCGCCCCAACCCCCCCCCTCCCCCGCTTTCATGCCACAAGGCAAACAGGACAATAATAACGATGGCATATCTGAGACCTTCCGTGCCCTCTGGTTGTCATGGTAACCGATGCACGAGAGACATTGAGCTGGAGCTTTCCGTTGCCATGACGATGTTCTGGCATGCAAATATTTAGGCTGGCTGGCAGAACCATCACTCCCCCCCCCCCCCCCCCATTTCCATTCTTAACTTCCCTCTCCCCCTCTCTCCTTTATACCTGACTGAGGGAAACAGACTTTGCTTTCCGTTGTTTCCACTAAGTTGTTCCATTACTGGTTTGTTGTTTTCTTCGTCCCCAACCTGAGATTCCACCGAGAAATTTGCCAGTAATTGATTGGGAGATGGTGGTTGCGGCCTTGTCTTCTTCTTATTCCTTCTGTTTTTTTTTTTTTTTTTTTATTTCCTTAGTTTCCTTCACTTCCGTCTCTGAAGTTTTTTTCTTCTTCTTTGTTTCTTTTAAAACATTCTTCAGTGAAATTCAGGGATAAACACAATTTCGTGTCGATCGATTCAAGTCAAATTAGAGCTTGCATATACGAAGCCAAACGCCCGGGTGCCATCCTGATCTTTGAAACCTAGCTTTTCAAAGGCGTAACGTAGATTAAAAAAAAAAAAAAGAAAAGGAATTTAGTCTATAAAGTCGACGTATTTGCGTGTGGGGAGGTCGTACAATCCACAAGAGTCGTAAAAAGTATTAATTTTCGACTTTAAGAACCTCGAGGCTTGATCATTTACACGGCAACAAATTTATAGAAAAAAAATCTATCATTTATATGATGTACCACCTATTCGATTTACAAGATAAAAATTATTTTATTTAAATAAAGAAAAAATGCGTTTGTGCAGCCCATATAGGAAGGTCTGTACCATATTGCGCGAAATTTTTCACTTACGCATGGAACATGGCATATGCAATGAAGGTATGAAGTGAATCTTGGACATAACAATATGGCTGGACTCGCGACGTGCATGCTGCACTGCGATATAATTTTCCGGTGTTTTGTCGTCGCGATTAAACACGAAGCACGGAACACGAAGCGCCTTTGCATTGTTTTGCTCACTAAAATTCACCGAGTTGGAGGCGTGGGTGTACGCCATTTTCGATTTTGTCGTTGTCAACGCTCCTTTCGCAAAGAGGTAGCCTACAGAGAGACATCTAGTCGGAGAGGTCACTGACAAAACAATATGGCTACCCGTGGCTTTTCGCTATACAACCAGGTGTTTTCTTCCTTCGTTTACTCTGCCTTGCAGGCCAATTAATTCCCCTTTTCCATTCGGTGCCTATAGTCCCGTCATTCCTCGTCACTCTTCACCGGCAGCCTCGAGCCCCCACGTCACTTCCCATCTCTGTCCCGCCTCCCAGCTTGCCTGCCTCGTGAATCTAGTGTTTAATTAATGCGCCGCCTGGTGGCTGGGCCACGTACCACGGCGCAGGTCACGTGGCCTGGGGCACAAGTCAATCCAGTGCTTATTAACTTCATTAGGCTATCAGCGAATCGAGCAGCAATTATTATAGGTTACTGAAAATGAAACGAATGAACTGGCGATAACAATCGTCTTGCTGTAAACTGGGAGGGTTCTCCAGCACGGTGCGAGTGGTTTTCGGTGTATTACAGGGCCAGTTACGATACGTGTGTTGTTGGTGTATTTAGTGCACAGCCGAACAGTTGTGGACACACAATGGCAGTCTTTCACGCAGCGAAACTCTGCGATTTGTTGTTATTGGTTGTAAAGAACAAAGGAGGCGTAAAGTGTAAACGAGAGAGACAATATGAGCTAAACGAAACGTTGACAACAAAATCAAACCTAATAACCCCAAACTCAATCAAGATGTGGTTGTAAAAGAGATATCAAAGTCCAGTTATCCCCGGAAGACAAAAACCACAACACACATACAAGGCACATATTTAATTTTCGGGAATTGGTTATAAAAATTTTTTTTGGGGTTGTGGACGAAAAGCTAATTGTAAAGATCAGTGGACCAGCGCATCCATCATGGCGGCCCACACAGCATAAGCCCATTTCTGCCCTTGTATTTTTATTCATTTTTTTCCGTATTATTGTAAGTATGAAACCGGTGGAAAAGTATGGTTGATATCCAGATGCTCATCTCTCATTGTATGTATTTTATGTGTTTTTAGGTGACCAAGGAAATCATGCATTTGCAATGAATTTCCGAAAATTAAATATCTGCCTTGTATGTGTGTTGTGGTTTTTGTCTTCCGGGGACAACTGGCCTTTGATAGCAATAACCCCTTCAACACTTGTCTTTTACGCCCAAAGGGATTTTTTTTTTTTAATATCGGTGATGAGATTCGGTCTCATGTCCTCTCGGTTCGTATACTTTTACGCGAATTAAATGTTCTCCCATTGAGTTCTGTTTATATTCACGAAACTGTTTGCTATTATCATAAACGGCATCATCATCTCATCCAGTTGCTAGCCGTCATTGTACACGTGCTATGAGTGATCGTAAGCTGATTGTATCAAAGACTGATAGAGAGGCTGCTCATAAATATTTTGCATACATACATTCCCCCAAAACTCTAACCAACTACCACATGATATAAGAAAGAATGTTAGTGTGCACAGATTTGGAAAGATCTCCGATCATGGCTGTTTGGTACTGACGAAGTGGAAAGTCTTACTAAAGTCTTGAAATAGATGCTTTCATTAAAATAATTTTTGTACTATTTACAATGTGTATCAATTCCGAGGTTTCCCCCCCTTTATTTTCAGCTGCCCTGAGCACGAGTGTTTCACCATTGGTTCCAAATAGTTTTTCTATATTTATGCTTGTATATTTGCATATTTGTAAATTTGTATACTCACGTATTTTAAAATTTATTCATATTGAATGTTAGTATCTCCCGAACAGGTACTTTTTTTTTTTTTTTTTTGTGTTTAGCTATATAGTTTTATTTTGAAGGCGTTACGTCATGGTGCGGAATGGTTTAAGTTGAAGAGTTTGGCTGAACTAATTTTCAACGCTTCCTGGCACGCAAACTCGGGCATCAGATATTGAGGAAAAAAGTTTCAACTTTCGGCCCTATAAGTCTTTTGGGAGCTTGTTCATCTTTAAAACAAGTTAGTGGGGAAAAAAAACTACACCACTTACTGCTTTTTTGATCAAGAGTGACGTGTTTCTTACGCCACTCCAAGATAGGCGTGTTCTCAGCTTTATTGGTCGCTTTGTTTGTAATTTTTTTGAACAATTTTTATGTTAGTCCATAATTCTTTTTCTGTAAGTTATGCGTTGTGCTGTATAGTGTTACATCGGTTGTATATGTTTTAAAGATAAAAAAGATTTAAGTGCTTTAAGTGCTTGCAAATGAAAACTTTAAAATATCTCCTGCGAGTTTTTTCTCCTCAGAAGCACTGAAAATTAACTGCAGAACAAAATTCGTAAAACTTTAAAAAAAGAGCTGAACTTTCGCTGTAAACTTAATTTGTGAGTGGGCAAAAATGGGCAGTAAAAGGTGTCCCCTGACAAGGCAAAACTCGCAACAACCTTGGAATGAACATAAATTTCAATTTTTCGGAGCCGTTAAAATATAACTGCCCCGAAAATTAAAATTTATGTGCATTCCAAAGTTGTTGTGAGTTTTGCCTTGTCGGGGGGGGGGGGAACCTTTCACTGAACCTTTTGCTTGTTTTTAGAAATTTTCAAACCAGAATGCTTGGATATTACCTGTCAATCAATATGCATCCCATTCCAACATACCCGCTTCTCGTGGCTGAACGGTGTCAGGACGCGACGACTCGCCTTTGCATTCTCGCAGCTACAAGATAGAAATCATCTGAAATTCCAACATGGCGTCTGTCTTGAGCTCTGCCACCTCGCCACGAAACGAGTCAATAACTGAGTTTAGAAGCGATTGGGAAAATCGTTTCGTCAGAAGGAATTCGTTATCTTACTGTCACGAATTACAAGACTGAAACTGGATTTTCACCAACGATATCGGATTTAGCTAATCCTGGTAGCGTTGTTACCATGGCACCGTTGCCATCGCGATTAAATTCCAACTACGAGAATGCTAAGGCGAGTCGTTGCCCAAACCTGCCCTCAAAGGTTAGCCTCATTTATGTCAAGTAGTTACTAGGCCTCCTGGGCCTAATAAATGATGGTAAGCCTCTTTAGGGCTAAACATGGCAGATGACCTATCCTGCCCGACCTACAATAATTTTAGGGGGGTAGGGGGTTAGACAAAATGGCTGCCACGAGGGGCCAATTTCATTTCTGCGAGGTCTGTTCGGGAATTGACCAAGCAATTCGAATTGGTGAATTTCTGTACGGTGAGTCCCGCCATCTACTGCCAAACAGCGGCAACTTGCAAAAAAAGCTTACTTATTCACTAACTTAATTCCAGTAAAATCACCCGGAAAATAGCTTACACGTACAAATAAATAAATTTCCGTATTTTTGCCGCAAAGCTATTAAATTTCTCGACTGCACATAGCTCTTCAGTAAATAGTGACATGTTCGTTTATCCAGAAAGTGCTTCAAGGAAGGCAGGATTTTTGTGCGGAAGGTGTCACCCTCGGTTGACAAAATGCGGCAACAAGAAAAATTAATCTCATCAGCGGCGCTTTCGGCAGCCATATTGTCCAACCCAGTCTCGCGTGCTATTCTTCATCCAAGATCCGACCGGTGCTGTAGTTGAGCCCTGGGTTAAACAAGAGGTTTAGTCTTTTGCCACGCGGGTCTACACTGATGGAATGGTTCAATAGCTCTTGGATGGCTCAGCATGTACCGGAGAGAGGAGAGGAGATACAGCTGGAGTGGCTCCTGACGCTGTTCAGTTCATCTGGTTGGTAACTGGAAAGAGGACCCCAACAAAAGGCCCTGCTAGTCAGTACTGGCCAGGATAGTGTGAGAGATTACAAGTCATCTTTAGCTGCCATGGGATCTATTCTGGACAATATCTCGGGCCCCAATTCGATGATCGGAGGTTATGTAGTTCGAATCTCCGGGTGTTCACACTCCTTATTAGAATTTTGTTTTATTTTTTTCTAAAAAGTGTAGCAACGTTAAAAATAATGGAGGCAGTTCAACTACGCAAGCATTAAGACGGAGGCGCCAAAGGTCGGAAAAATCGTGAAAAAAAAATCACAAGTCGGCTGGTGGATTTCCCTGTTACTTGTTTCATAAATTTTTGAATACTATCGATATTTTCTTGAGATAAGATGGAGGGTAGACGAAAATCATGGAAAAAAAACCGTCTGACGAAAATACCAACTGAGTATTCTAAAATGTATGAAGTAAATGACATGTTTTCGAAGCAAATCCAGTAGACCATGTGTAGGTTTTTCCGTGATATAAGAGCATTAGTTTGTGGCAGATGACGAAAGGCTCAATGCAAATTATACATTAAAATCTCAAAATCGTCAGATGGGGTTTCCTCAAAAGTTGTACGCATAGGCTCGTCTACATTTTGTCTTGGGTAGGTGGAAATGGCGACGAACAACATGAAGATAGTGACAGTCAACAAGTAAGTGACGGACCGTGAGTTGCCGGTGACACCAATGACATGCAGGACGGATAACCTCCCCCCCCCCCCCCACTTAAAAGGAAGCAATGAGTTAGGTTGGTGTAACCAACACGCAAATGGGTTAACACCACCTCTGCCCGGCGACTGTGGCAACAGGCCGAGTGCCATCCCTAAATAGTGCCCTTAATAAAATAGCCAGCAGTTTATTGCCGTCTTGTTTGTCCCACAAGGCTTGTCAAGCAGCGAGCAATCTCAGATGAAGAGCTGGAAACGCATCCGAGGGAACAAGGCACAGATCCATATCGATAGGCCCAGAAAGGACCTCTTTAGCTGCAGATGGTATGTTAATTAGGCAATGAATCTGTCCCCTTGTCCGGGGTTTTTCAATTTTTGAAGGAGATACAGATTTACGATAAGATCTAGATTTGGGGGTTTGTTTAATATTTCTGTAATGTGCGGCACAGTGGCAACCAGGACCACTGCGCTGTGACTGAGGTTGGCGCTGCCAATGACCTAGCTGCCGACGCACCCTAAAGCCTCAGTCCCCTCTACATTTGTTGACTTTGATATTTTTTTCCTTTAAAAAGGGTTTTTATTCTTACCCACTT
>JAHWFP010259013.1:0-31308 GCA_023313725.1 Lithobius niger | reverse complement strand
AAAAAAAAGTCCTGAGCTAAAATCATGATTTATGCAAATACTCGAATTTCAACGATCCTTTAGCTGGGCTCAAATGGCGATAATTTCCTTTTTTTTTTTGGCTGTAAAGCGCCTGTCTCCAGTCGGAAGGTGCTTTATCTCCAGAGGAGTAGTAAAACAAACATGAAAACAAGATACATTCATTTAAACAGTTGGTATTTTATGAATCCTAAATTGCCGTGAATGAATATTATTTCCGTCTTGCCTTTTCAGACAGCAACGGCCGTCTTCCTTACGGCACTTCCTACTCCTCAAGTGCCAAGAATCTCATCAGGAAAGGTAATTGCCATGTTAGGATTGTAATTGTAAACACTAGATCACTTAAATCTTTTACTATGTGCATAAAGAAGGTAACTGTCTTCTTAGTCATAAATTCTGCACCAGTCACTGTCGGCCAGGCTAGTGCGAGAGATTGCCAACTTCCATCATTGCTTGGATCTGTTCTGGACATTATCTCGGCTCCCTGTGATGACATGAGGTTTCCCGTTTTGAAACCTCAATTATCACTTTCATCCAAAAATACTTCCCATTCATTATTGGCTTAAGTCGTTTAGTTAATACTGTATGCCCACACTTGAAGCTTCCGTAGCTCCCCACCAGGGAGAACATATCGTTTGGGCACAGACCAAGAAAGCCGGCACAATGGCAGCAGAAAGACCACAAATTGATCGATTTTGCTTACCTATATGTGAGTTAACATTTCAGTTTGCTGGACTTGACGAACATTATGCTTTTAACACGCAGACTAGCTGCTATTATCTTATGTAGAGGGCGCCACTATAGGCGACGCGATTGTATGGTCTTGTGTAAATAAATATATATATTCTTGTAAATAACTAAAAATGGATGACGGTCACGTTTTATATTCGCCTGCCTAATATTGTAAGTTGTCGCCACAATTACAATAAGAAATACAACTCTGCTATGCTGCTAGTATAGCTTACATGGCGCAGTCGGCAATTCAAACCTCGATCGCTTGAAATCGGCCGCAATCTTCAGATTTTTGTATCCACGTCAAGCCGTAACCACGCCGCCAACAAACAACGCTCGCACGCCATCAACAAAGACAAGCCAGCCAGCCAGCCAGCCTGCCTTGACTTTGAATTTTAACTACGAGAGAACAAACATCGCTTATTTTCACGAACATTGCATTTCAAGTAAGAAAAAAAAAAGTGAATAGTTTTCAACAAACATGGCAACTATAAATTCATGTGAGGAGACCGATTTGCTAACATTTGACTGTGATAGCCTCAAGGCCGAATTAAAAGATCGTCAACTGAGTGTCACAGGAACTAAGGCCGAACTAGTTGCTCGATTGTTGTCTGATAATGAGAATCGTGAGAAATTACAACAAGCTGACGATGCCATTGCAAAAAGTAACAAATTGGAGTTAGAATTAGACGCCGTAAAACAGCAATTGTTAACCCTGCAATCAATAATGAAACAAGGTAACAATAATAGCACGCAACAAACAGCTGCCAACGTGTTGCAATCTTCGCAAAATTCAATGACTTATCCACAATCCACTTCAGTAGGAAATCAACCAACTTCAACCCAAATAAACGCTAGTGGACAAAATTTACCAAACGCAAATCAAACAAATGTTACTGCACAAAACATGAGTGTAACAGATCTAGCAATGATGTTTTCACAAATTTTGCAGTTGCAGCAACAATCTGCATGTACTCAACAGCCAAATTTTCAAATTTATTCTACCGCTGATACTTCAAAAGCTATTCCGATTTTTTCTGGTGACATTAAAGATTCGGTAGGTGAATGGATTAGAGAAGTGGATCGAGTAGCCCAGCTTGCCCACTGGAATGATTCACTAAAACTTATAAATGCTTCTACTAGATTGTCAGGCAAAGCAGCTGAATGGCAAAAAGTAGAAGGTAAAACTTATAATGACTTTACATTATGGAAAAATGCCATATCAAATCGATTCAAACAACGAATGTCCATGACAGAGTTCTTGGAATTTCAAGCTGCTAGAAAATTAAGGGACACGGAAACCTTAGTTGATTACATTTATGCCAAGAACGCAATACGTGAAAAATCGCCACATGTGTTAAAACCTATAGAAAGAGTTTCTATGATAATAGGTGATATCCCAGACGACTCGTGTGCCAACACACTGTTGATCCAGGGATTCAAAAATGTAAATGATTTGATTGATGGTGCCGGATACTTGGATACACGCCGTAAAGTAAAAGCAAAGGACAAACCTAGTAATGACACTTCATACAGCGGTAAAAATGCAGGATATTCAAGTAGTGCTCAGAGAATGGGGAGTGTTAACAATAGTGCCAGACAGGTAAACACCACGAACAGTCACGAAGCTTCTTCCAAACCGCGGGGTCCAAAATTCAATCCTCGCAATGGAGACAAGGCAGAGGACCAAGATTGCTGGAGATGTGGGGCCCATGGTCATGTATCTTTTCAGTGCGATCAAAGGCCTACACCGACAAATGTACCGCAATTTAGCACCGAAAATAGTACAACTCAAGGAGTTTTAGGCCCAGCAGAGGGAAAACAACATGCCAATCGAAGCCAAAACTACGCACAAAAGGAGGACAAGCCCAACACTAATTCAAAAACCAACTCAGCTAAGCCTATCCAAGGAAAGCAGTCAGCAAATTGCATTAGTCAAAAACAATACGCTGGCTTACCATTAATCGATGCAATTGTTGATAAAAACACGCAAATATCAGCACTTTGCGACCCGGGTTCATCCATTACTATCATGCGTATGGAGTTAACGCCTCAGCACTTGAAAGTTTATCCATGGCAAGATGGTCCACTTGAAATCGCTGGAGGCAGCACAATGCCACTAGGATGGATAACGCTAAGAATCAAGGTCGACACCATTGACTACATCATGCCACAAGTTGCTCTAACTGAAAAATTGCCTGCAGCTCTAATTCTAGGCACAGATTGGATGGCAGCAGTTCAAGCAACTTACCATCGTAAACCGAATGGGGACATCTGCTTAGAAACACCCACAGCTATTCATCACTTTGAATGCAAGCCAACAAAGCAAGCCTCAGTCAGCTGTATTCAGAGGCAGAGAACGCCTCTACAATTGATTCCAGAAGACGAGCGAAAACGACAAATCGACGACTTAACCTCGCAGTATGAAGATATTTTTTCAACTAAGCCTATAGACATAGGGGAATGCGTTCAAGTGGAGCTTGAAATTAATTTGACTCATGATAGGCCCATTGCGTGCAGGCCTTACAGACTACCAGAACAGGACAGACAATTAGTGAATAAACAAGTGGAACAATGGCTGGAAATGGGAATTTGCAGGCCCTCTAACTCGCCATACGGGGCTCCAGCGTTCGTGGTAGACCAACCATTTCATGAATCGACTCCTAAACGGGTAGTGATTGACTATGCACGAACTATTAATCCTATCACAATACCAGATCCTCACCCTGTAGACGATATGGAACATGTTGTGCAGCGCGTCGCACGGAGGACATACAAAGCAAAAATGGACGTTAAAAAAGCATTAAACACACTTCGAGTACATGAATCAGACATTCCCAAAACCGCATTTGTGACGCAAGATGGGCATTATGAATTTTCTCACGTACCTTTTGGTTCAATGAATGGGCCTAAAGCACTAGCCAGAGCCATTAAGGCAGCGTACCTACCTCTCTATGAACAAGGAGTAGATACATTTTACGACGATATTGCATCTGCTCAAGATATTTTTCAAGAACATATTGAAACACTTCGCCAGGTGTTTGAAGCCACCCGTGCTATTGGATTTAAATTTGATAGATCCAAATGTGTTTTTGGCGCTACAAGTATTCATCTATTCGGAAGAATTATCGACATTGACGGGATCTCACCAGATCCGGCCAGGACAAGCGCAGTTAACCGCTACGAAACACTACGATCTATCCACGAGCTAAGAAGTTTTTTGGGATTTACCAATGTCTTCCGCAAGTACATAAGGAACTATGCACTGACGGCTAGGCCTCTAACAAACCGACTTAAAGGCATTGCTCGTAACTCGACATCACGTCCTCATGAAAACAAAACAAAGAACGTGCAACTGAATGAAGAAGAGCAGCAAGCCTTCGACCAGCTAAAAGAACTCGTCACGACAGCACCTGTCTTAGCATACTTCAAACAAGGTGCCAATACACTAGTGGAGACGGATGCGTCCTACAGTGGTTTGGGAGCGTGTCTTTCTCAGGATCACGATGGTAAAAGACGAGTCATTGAGTATGCAAGTCGCACCTTGAAGGACACTGAAACACGTTATCACTCGAATGAGCTAGAATGCGCAGCTGTGCACTGGGCAATTACTGACAAATTTAGAATCTATATTCAAGGTCATCCTTTTACCTTGTTGACAGACAACTACACCACAGCCTATGTAGTCTCACAAGCCAAACTGAACAGGAAGTTTGCAAGGCACCCTATAGATTTGGCACCATTCCAATTCACAACACAGCATCGCCCTGGCAAAGAAAATGTCATCGCTGACCATTTGTCAAGATACCCTCAACCAGAACCGCTCGTTTGTCTCGCAGTAGTCATGTCACCAGACTCGAGACTACAGCAAACACAAGAGAAAGATGAATTCTGCAAGCAGCTAATTGCTAAGCTGGAGAAGACACCAGATACGCCACACCTGGTACAAGTCCACAAGTCGTACGGAATGGACAACGGAATACTGGTCCATAAAGAAACAACAGATGCTAGACCGTGCAACAAGATTGTGATTCCCGCTTCGCTACGATCAGTGACAATGAAGCTTTGTCATGATGACTCGGGGCACCTCGACGCAACAAAAACATTGGACAGAGTCAAAGCAAAGTACTGGTGGAAAACAGTACGTCAGGACTCCAATGCCTACGTTAAAGGCTGCACACAGTGTCAGACAGTCAACAGGCGAACGACACTAGCAAATGGACCTCTGCAACAGCGACCAATTCCACAGACGCCGTGGGAAGTTGTATCCGCAGACCACATCGTCTCCTTGCCACCAACTGCAGCGGGCAATAAAAACATGGTGGTCCACATAGACCACGCCACAAGGTATGTAGTAGCGAGAGCAACAGCAACAGTGGCAGCACACACAGTCTCCCACTCACTCGAACAGGACATCATTTTACGCTATGGACCTCCGGCGCTGTACATCTCCGATCAAGGGGGAGCGTTTATGGCAAAACACACACAGCGTTTTCTAAGAAAGTATGGGATAGAACATTCTCCTACCACACCATACACCCCAAAATCGAATGGATTGGTGGAGAGGGCAAATGGCTACATTGTGGCAATCCTCAAGAAAACCACAGTGCAAAATCCAACCCATTGGGATGAACACTTACCAAATGTATTGTTGGCAATCAATACCGCCAGACAAGCGTCTACGAAGCAGTCACCGTTCTACTTGCTACATGGATTTCATCCACGCCTACCCAACGAACTGCATTTAGGAACAGTCGTAGAAGACAACGACAGACAAGACCAACTTGAGCTGCTTCAAGAAGCTCGACGAGAAGCTCAGGTCAACTTACACATTGCTCATCAACAGAACGCACGACGTTATGATTTGCAACGCATCGACACTACTTTCTACGAGGGCGATCTAGTGTTGCACGCTTGGCCGCAAACGAGTGACCACAAGCTGACTCCAGCTTTCAAGGGTCCATTTCGTGTTC
The DNA here is from genome assembly GCA_023313725.1 of Lithobius niger. Classification (NCBI taxonomy): domain Eukaryota; kingdom Metazoa; phylum Arthropoda; class Chilopoda; order Lithobiomorpha; family Lithobiidae; genus Lithobius; species Lithobius niger. The sequence goes on along the minus strand of JAHWFP010259013.1, from coordinate 25,585 downwards.
TGCGCCGCGTGGGGGCAGTTTGCTACAAGATCGCCCCCGCCGAAATTGACAGTGATGACGAAACTGGTGCTAAAGTGGTCCACATTCAAAGTCTAAAACCCTACCATGGACGAGAAAACTTGGACCAGCCACGTCACGAGCAACTGGCAATACCTGAAGAACTTGACAGCCAATCAGACGAGGAACCCAGCAAAGATTCAGACGACGAATCTACCAAGAGCGCCAGCGAAGATGGCCTGAACTTGTCAGAGCCGCCTCCCCAAGCAGACACCGAGGCCCTCGACACAGTGTTTAGGGCACGACCAGTTAGGCACCGACGAAGACCTAAATTGTTGGACGATTACATTGTAGATGATGTGTAACCGACAAAACAAAATGTTCTTATCATTCGATTAGCTGTAAACGTAGGAACTTGTTAAGAGTTAATCGGGGCATGTGAGTTAACATTTCAGTTTGCTGGACTTGACGAACATTATGCTTTTAACACGCAGACTAGCTGCTATTATCTTATGTAGAGGGCGCCACTATAGGCGACGCGATTGTATGGTCTTGTGTAAATAAATATATATATTCTTGTAAATAACTAAAAATGGATGACGGTCACGTTTTATATTCGCCTGCCTAATATTGTAAGTTGTCGCCACAATTACAATAAGAAATACAACTCTGCTATGCTGCTAGTATAGCTTACATATAAGCTTCAGTAATAGAACCTAACATCGCAACTTTCAAGTGGAATCCCTGTTGGTCGACTGTTCCGCGATGGTCGCTAGTGCCTCGCCCGACACACGTACACTGTAGCTTTTAATATCCAGGTAGAAGTGATAACGCACCTTTCCATGTAAGCTATTTAAACAAAACTAGTGGATTCTGGCGTCCTTAACTCTGATGTGTAGGATAAGACAGAAAGATCATTGTGGTGTTTACATTGAAAATGGGAACTCGTGATCCAAATGTATCTTTAAATGTATATTTAAAAAACAAGAAATTTGACACAGACCCTTGCATATGTTCGACAAGCCATTCACTGTTTTGGTTAAAGACGGGAAAGCCAAAGGCTCACAAGAAATAACTAAATACAGATGCAAACCTATTTACGTTGCCTTTTGGACTTACATGTCTTACTGTCAGTCTGACATATAAGTCCAAAAGGCAACGTAAATAGGTTTGCATCTGTATTTAGTCACTGTTTTGGTGTTGGTACAGTACGTTTTGTCTTCTTCAGGCATTATCTTCTTGGTTTTGTATGTATGTCTTCTACATCTTGTTAACGATTTTCTAAACACGACGATGTAGAAGACACACATACATTCCAAGAAGATAATGCCTGAAGAAGACAAAACATACTGTATCAACACCAAAACACTGAATGGTTTATCGAACATTTGCAAGAGACTGCCATGTTTCTCGTTTTTGAAATTTAAGCATATGTTGGATCCCATGCATAGGATAGGCAGCACTGATTGGTTGCCCACACATTTCCAGATAGTGGATTGGAGGAGCCGGTCAGGTGTCCACATTCCTGTGACTTGACCATCACATCACTCAGCCTTCAGGGTAAGCAATGGACGGGGCATCCACAATACTAAACTATAACCATTTTTACAAATTTTAATTAATAAATATGTTTAGCATTCATATTTCGGAGGTTTCCGTCGGGTTCTTCAAAGATTTCATGAAGTTTAGAATAAACTAATGCAAATCATGATGGGAACGTCCAACGCATTGTGAAAACATACGTAATACATTCAGCATTCATATTTCGGAGGTTTCCATTAGGTTTTGCGTGCTAACTTGGAAGGGTTCCTAACCCGTCACATCCACCCACTTTCATGAAAATGGACATGGATCGTGATAGGAAATTCAATACAGCTTTCTAACACCGTTAAAAATGTTTAGATGCGTTTAGCGTTCATGCTCGGAGGTGCTCAATATGTTCCTCATTCACGTTCGGAGGTTCCCTACACATTCTTTTTAAATATTAGGAAACATGCAATAAACGACTGTAGTGTGTAATGGGAACATCATCACATCGTTAAAGCATACGAATATGTTCAGCATTTGTATTTTGGATATTTCCATTATGAAGGAGGTATCCAGGGTAAGGTGTGCATGGTCATCGACCGGGGGTCACCAAATTCACATAAAATTTAAATTTAAATTTAGAAAATAGAACTTGACATATCGTACAGCATAAGCTTTAGCTAAACTTGTAAAAAAAAGTGTTTGGCTTTATTATGAACGTGGCAGAGCAAGTGGTAAAAAGTCAGGTGCCAGTTGCCACAGTAAAAGTAAAACTACCGTACTACTGTCTGCCTTCCATCAACTTGTTAGCTTCACAAAACAGTGGTGAAGTGACAATTAGAACAACAAAATTTGCGTGAATGTGTAGCATTTTAGGAGGCATTGTGGATGATCTCCACAGGAAATAATGGTAAAATTTAGATTCTGCTATTTTCTGCAGATTTTCTGAAATTCCTTGGCATTTCATTTTTGAAATCTGCAGAGTACACTAACTCAAACTCCAAGAACTCTTTTGCAGAGTTAGTTGTAAAAGATGACAAATCTACAAAATATGACCGCATAAATGACTTATTATGAATTTCTTTACTTATAATAAATTTATGTTGTATATATTAAATTATATATAACTTTTCAGCTTTATTCAATTTTGCTATTTGGTTTCTTTAGTCTACAGATGGTAGCAAGCTGCAGGAGATTCAACGCCTTATTGCTGATACTATAACCCGCAACCGGGATTTGTACAACCTGCATCCAGTTACCCAAGTAAGTTGGAATATGTTATGTGTCAGTTATGTTGCATGTTTCTTTTTTGAATGAATACGTAGAAGTTGGTGAATTAACCACTGAACAGAAATCACTGTCGAAGTATACTATAATTTTGTTAAGATTCAAACACATGAAATAATATCAATATGAATAGGTAGGAGGTCAGCGGCCTTTTTTTTAGATGTGTTTAACCCTTCGTGGGCCACGAACATTATATGACGTCCTCAATAAATGTCTATGGGAGACCACGAATGTCATATGACGACCATTTAATTCTCATGATAGTTTTGTTGTCCATTTCAGATCTTTTCGTGTAATTTTTAGAAGCCGGTGTGCTATTAATCTTACTCCCAAAAACTGAGTGCATTTGTTTTCTTAAAACACAACAAGTTGCACATAAAAAGGTGTGTTACACAATTTTTAACAATTTTCTCAAGCGGATGATGTTAGTGATGAAATTACGGCCTGGGATGGTTTCTTTGTAGACAAATTGTGGTGCCCAAAGGATTGAAGGATCTTTTATCATAAGGTTGTGTGCCCCTCGTGAAAACAACTTAAAAAAAAGGTGGCAAATGTAGCAAAGGAACAGGAGCACGTACACACGCAGTCCTAAGGCCACCTCCTTGCTTGACAAAGTACAAAATTTCTTGCTTTTTTTTGCACTGTTATGCTCTCCAGTGTCGTCCCAAGTCGTTATGGATTCTGCATCGAAGGTGGCACCAGCATTATTTGTGAATTCTGTATTAACAGTGGCATCGGAATGACTTGTTGAACGTTGTGATGTTGAGCGAGATGGTAACAAAGGAAACAAAAAAAAGTCTCCAATTGTATAACATTAGATTAGATATTTTTCATGGGAAACAAAAAAGTTTTTCCACTTGTAAAACTCAGACGCTGTTAGTTGTAGGAATTATGACTTGAGAATTACGAATTCTGCTCCTCAGATTTCAGGAAAGCTTAAATATGTCTTTTTTGGAGACTTAGTTTTGGTTTTTGGTAAACAACATGAGAACGGCTTGAGCTATTAAATTAAATGAGTACCATTCACATGCTTTTGAAAAATGGTCAAAATGGGTTTGAATGTCTTATTTTTAAAAAATGTCAAAAAATTATGTGTTACTGATGCTGCTAGCTGACACGATCCTTTTTCGGTGTCGTTGCTGCTAGTACATCCCTACAATTTAGCTCAATTTATGCGGCTGTGTGATGGCAGCAATCATAAGATAATCGGCATAAGTTGTACCATGTGATGTTGGTGTAATCTGGTAAAAACAAATTAAAAACTAACATTGTTAATGAATGTTTCAGGAAGTGGAAGTTGCTGCTGCCAAAGAGGAGGAGGAAGATGACAGTGAGGATGAACTGCCAGAACTGGATTTATCTTGTGGAAATAAAGATGCCTGCATCCTTGAGGTAAGCCTACATTTGGTGATCAGCTAGTTGTGTTCCTCTCCAGGGCTCAACTTACGCAGTACATTTTTGTTGTTTTACGAAGCTGCTTTTATTTTGCATCGCAATGTTGCGACGCAAAATGTCAAGTTAACATCTAGGAAAACATCGTTCGTTACCTTACTGTGAAAGTTCTCGTCACTATTAGAGTCATAATTACTGGAATTATGGAGAAAATGTCCGCTCATTTTCACAACGAGGACACTTTTTAATGTCCAGCTAATTTTCGGTGGCTGGCTGCTACCATCCTCAGGCACTCCGACGAAAGTTTTTGGCCTCCGTGTGTTCCTACATCGTTGTCGTCTGCTTCAAATTTGTAACCGACGCTCCTCGCGGCCTCCCGTATTTGGTGGGCAGCATACTCTCTAGCTCATCCAGCTTCCACTTCCTGCCTAGCTGTTGCTTCAGGTCGTTGCCAATGACGTTTTCGACCCGGGGAAATGATGGTCCTTGAATATTCATTAGCGAAACACCACTAATTTCATGCAGTCTAATGGCAATTGATTCTAAGCATCTCAGATGCCTGTCAAGTTAACATTGTAAAACGGATGAGAACAGCGTTTGCAGCGCATGAGATCTGCTCATGTAGTGTACATCGTTGGAAATATCAGTTAATCAGGATGAGGAAAGCTTAGTGCAATTTTGGAAATTTTTTGCTGTAATTTTAAAATGTTGCAAAACTCGAACACAACTTCAATCATTGCCAAGTACTCAACTCGAAATGAAATTCCTGGGCTCACAAAACCCTACCATGCCTTGAGTAAGTCATCACAGCAAAAAAATGTTCAATTTGAGGGTGCTACCATTTGAAATGTAACCAAGCTCAGAATTGTCTTAAAGTATAGTTGTATTGTGGAGTTTAGCAGCAAAGAAAACACATTTTGTTCTCTGACAGGATGAGCGTTGTTTTACGTTTGTAGGCTACTCAGCTTGTATTGCTTCAGCCTGCAATAGCTAATGCCTGGTTTGGTAATCGGCTCTCAAAAATAATGATCCGTAGGTCTCAAAAAAGTTCCATGCCCTTGAATTAGCACCAGGTCTTGCAAGCCACAAAAATAAGAACCCAGCTGCTTAACTGAGGAAATGCGGTCAGAGAGTCTAGGTTTCTGCAATATTTCGCAGAAAAATAAAACTGTCAGTCCAGAAAATTTAACGCACAATTTCAGATTACAGGAATCTCATCAGATTCTTTCTAGAATCTGGTGAGATTCCTGTAATCTGAAGCTGTGCGTTAAATTTGCTGGACTGACAGTTTTATCGATATGAGCTTTCAGAGTAAAAACCACTACGGTATTTTTAAAAATAAAGTCTCACAGATTTTCTCAACTTTTGTAGAATGACTCAGATTTTGGATAATAATCCACATCCATTGCTAAAATGCTTCTGTTTGTTGTCTGCTCTCACTCTTTCCCACAGCATGTATGACAAAAACAAGTAAAAGAAGCATCTAATCAACACGTTTACCCTCAGAATTTACATTTACTTGTTACAAAAAAAAATAAGAAAATTAAGCCGTAAGGAACTTCGCAGAAAACGAGCATTATGTCCGCGGAATTTTTATTTTGCCGCAGCAGAACCCTAGATTCCCTGAAAGTCAGTTGTTGAATCATTATACAGTAGTGTTTCGTATTCATATCTAGTGCATCTGGTTTGCACTGTGTTTTGTACCATGGATTGTGTCACAAACAATTTTATCGCATAAAACAATTTTCCTTATTTATGACAATTTGGTTATGGACTGGGTTTTCCTTGTGTAAATATTACTGTACCTATACATTAACTTCTTTAGTTCTAGTTTCTCGTAAATAAACTTAGTATGTAATGAGGCGTTCGATGGATTAGATTCTAGAATAATTCTTCCTACCTTTCAAAATATTTACCAGATTGACGATTCTGAAGATGCTGACATCATCTCCTTATTAATCGACCCTCGCACCCCTGAGGGATTTGATATTGTAAATATTGGCTTTGTTCCCGGCGTTGAGTGCATTGCACGAAATCTGCAGGTAAGAATTGTTTTGTCTGCTTTCAACAACACATAGTCAGCCGCTCTTGTTTATGGACGGTCAATGCTACTTTAGAAAGCCTAGCTAGTTAGTGGAGCAATGTCTTGTTTCAACCATTTTTCAAATTAGGGTCAGTACACATTTCTAATACATCAGCTTGTCAATCTTGCACATTTCACTTGATTTAAATTTGTCTGATTTTGGTATACTTTAATAATTTACGTAAAATTACGTAAATTACCTACAATTCTTACCAATGAGTTTAATGATTTTGAACTATGCTGGGTTTAAGCACGCCAAACTAGAAGTTGCGGAGCTATGCAAGCAGCTGACATTGTGCTCCTTCAGGAAACTGGCTGTGTAACTTTGAATTGGACTTCGTAAATGACATTCATGTCAACTTCCAAGCAGTGGCCATCTTGCTGATAGACTCATTCGTGTCAATCCAACAAGGACGGCCATATGGAGGAACAGCTGTTTTGTGGCATATGTTTTTGTGATCTGGGAGGCCCACCATTCATTCCGTTAATAGCACTAGACTTTTAGGACTGTCATGGCAAGCCCCTAGTGTGGAGCAGCTGGCAGTTGGCACGCTCTATAATGTCAACTGATAATTGTGATGAGGACACTTGTGACCATCTCTTCCTTGTTCGTAGTAAAATTGGGACTTTCATTCATGACGTGAACACTGTTCTCATTGTGATTGCTGGTAATTAAAATGTGGATCTTGGGAGGATTGATACTACACCTGCACCTTCATCAACCATTCTCAGGCTGCGAAATCATGGATCTAGCATATATGCGGTTCACGTGTATGGCAAACGTGATTTTTATTGCCAACGAAAATTTAAATTACCTGTCTTTTTTAGCATATCTTCCTTTTGTGGCTCATGAGTCCCTAGCGAAACTTGTTGGCTTCCCTGCCAGGCTCGTAGCTCTAACTTTTGTGCATGCGCAGCGCAGGCCTCGTATAAAAGCAGCCAGGACCATGCTTCATCTTTTTTCCTAGGGACTCCACGGTAAGTGGTTATTCATTTTTGGAGAGAAAATAACACTTTCACCACCTGTGAGACTAGAAATCCAATAGTCTTCTTGAATTTTTGAGGATTAGCTCCGATCCTCTTCGTCAGAAAACACTAACACAACGTTTCACTATTGCTTCCGTTACATGCTGCGGCTACGACAAAATTTCATGCCACTCCTACCACTGATCTTTTTGTGTGGCTTAATAGGTCATCTCGATCGGTCTGTTGGGGTTCGTTGATTTTCCATTGGCGTTGCAGTTTGAAAGTTAGGTCTGGATGTATAAGTCCATCGATTCGATTATAGGTAGGTCCAGTTATATTCATAAGGGGTACTCGACAGCGAGAGAAACTTTTGATGGCTAGCGATTCTAATGCTCTCAGATGTGATTCTTGTTTTGTTTTGGATCTAAGGATAATCGAAGTGTTTTGTCAATTTCGTGATTTGTCTTATGATGTTGAGCTATTCCATTGAGTTTCTCTCTCCGTCGGGTTGCTCCTATGTGTTCTTTTAGTCTTGATTCAAGAGTTCGTTTTGTTTCTTCCAAATAAATAGCTTGGCATTCTTGGCATGGGACAGCGTACACTACTTTGGATTGTGAGCTATATTGTGTGGTGGAAATGTTATTTTTGGTTCCACTGTGGGTGGGGTGGAGTTAGGGGGAGGGGGGACTGAAGTGTTTACTTTGCTGTGGGTCGGATATTAGTGAGAGATCTTAGGTATTTCAGGATGGGTGGTATGAGGTGTAAGGGTATTCTGTTTTTGGGTGGGGATTGGTTTTTGAGAGGGGTTTGGTGGTGTATTGCTTGGTTTTTGTCGTGTCTTTAGCAGTTTCTTCAAATTTGGAGGGTAGCGAAGATGGCATTCTACTCCTTGTTGGTTGAGTATCCTGTGTACATTGTCGCTCAACTGAGGATGGTACGTGATGATTTCTTTTGGTTTTTCTGGTTTCTTTAGTTGTAAGTCTTGATTCTTTCTTGTCTTAGCTGGCGCCCAAGTTTTCTTCATTTCAGTGTTGATGAGCTTTGCTGGGAATCCTCTTTTGAGGAAAATGGTTTTTTGCTTCATATAGGAAAAACTGTGCTATTTAATTGTTAGACGAGTGTTCGATAATCCTTGTGAGTTCGTTGAGTACTATTGACCTTAGTAGAAATTTCGGGTGGGCTGTATGATAAGTCGGACCCTTTCCTGAGTGTATCGGTTTTCGATAGGGAGAAAATGAAATTTGGCCTTCGTTATTTTCTAGTAACACATCTAAATAGGGTAGTTTTCCTTCTTTTTCGATTTCTTGTGTGAATTTTACACTTGGTTTTCATTGGTTGAGTGTGTCGAAAATGGCGTCTATTTCTGATTGATGTGGTGTAGTGAAAATATCATCAATGTATCGTTGCCTTTCCATAGTGGTAAGTTTGGGAATTTTTCTAAAATCATTTCATCGAGAAACTGTAAGACTATTTCTGACAGTGCTGACAGGCCTGACATTATGAACTTGGGTTCTGACTAAAGATTCGCTGCTCGTTGATCTGTCAATCTGATGCCCCAGTTCCCAGATTGTTCTCTTCACTTTCGGGCTATCCCCTTCGTTCTTGTGATAACTCTGTGTCCAGCGAGGGCTGCTAACAAGCTCCAAGCACCTTTTCTATTGTCCCCTCTTTTCTGCCAACAGATGTTCCCGGCTACCGGGATTCCTCTTATGTCATGTTTGGGCGCGAAATCATGTGTGGGTAGCAGTGTCTGGAATCCATTGTCGCTCGCTTCCTTTGTTCGGATAATTACTGTCGTGCAAACCATGGATACACCACGTCCGGACGATTTGTCAAACTCTTGTACGGATTTAGATGTTCACTATGTTCCACCTCAAAATACTCCATCTCCTTCTTCAGATCAACCCATTCCTGCCAGTCCCGAACATTGTGGTTGCTTAAGTTTTGGGGGCCACAATCTCATTTTGACCCGCATCTTGCATGCCAGTATCACCGGTCTTGTGACTGGTTCATGAAGAAATGTTCCATTTCGGAACCATTTCGAAGGAAAAGTGGTTAGAAATTGTGAAACGGCAACAGAAGTCCCGCAACAGGTCTGCTCTACAAGCCGCTCTGAACTTTACTCTTTTTTTCGTCTTCAACCAAAATGGAACCAACAAAAGAAGGATCGTCGGCAAAAGAAGACGATGCTTGGGCCCTCCCCAGTTCCACCAGGTCCTCCTTCTCGCGACCCTGCACCTCCTGTTCCGTTGGGTCTTCCAGCCACGGATTTTACTGTGAAATCTTCACCTTCTTCCCATAAGAAGTACTAAGCTACCTCCGGTCTTGTCACTAAGAATCGGGGACCGATCAAAAAACGCAGTAGGTCGTCTCCACCCCTACTTGGTGATACGCCCACCCCTGTGCTTATGGTTCACAGGGTCAGTGACTATGGGGTCGCCGGCTCGTAGCGCGGGGCTGGTTACCTTGGTTCCGCAGCCATGTTGACGAGGTCTGCTTATATGCTAAAAAAGACAGGTAATGTATTTTTACGTCGGCAATAAAAACATTGAATACCAGGGTGGGGCCTGGGTGATTCTTGTTTTTGCTGCCTGACCGAAAAAATACAATTCCTCTACCCGCCCAACCTCTCCTCCGAGTTACCAAGGTTTTTTCATTTGGAAGAAAAAAAGATCTAAACTCATTCATCGGCACGATGGACTCAATAACGGATCTGGTCATTTACAGCAGATGGATGACCAGACCCTTCCACTGCTACCGCATAGACGTGTGGGGAAAGCTGCCAGATCAACCGAGCCTCTTTCAACCAACAAACGAACACTTTCCAATCAAGACCCTACTGTGGTGGTCAAATGTAGACTCTCTCTCACAAACGGTTCCACTCCACGAACCCCTTCCAGAACTCCTTCTCTTAACCGATGCCTCCCTGGAAGGCTGGGGAGCACACACAGCTCACCAATAGATATCCGATTCTTGAAGGTTCCAAGATCAAGACCACATAAATGTCTTGGAACCTTAAGCAGTCTTCAATGCCCTATATCACTTCCAGCACCTCGTCAAGGGAATATTTGTCCAAATTCAGGCAGACAACACCACAGCAGTGGCCTCCTTACGACAAAGTAGGAGGAACGAGGTTCCGCCAACTCCACGTAGTATAACCTCGTCGATCTTCAAGGTATGCATGGAACTCAGAACAACATTACTGCCTCTTCACATCCTGGGCAACAGGAATGTGATTGCACACTTTCTCTCAAGGTAATGGACCCTAAAGAAATCCATTTGTAAATATCTTTTCAACACTTGGGGCACACCAATGATCAACCTGTTTACCACGAGGCACAATGCCAAACTTCCTCAATTCATCAGCCTGGTACATGACAAACAAGATTGGAGAGTGGATGCGCTGACCTTTCCTTGGAAGAAGCTCTATGCCTACCTCTTCCCTCTTTTCTAGCTTCTTGCCACAAGTGCTCCAGAAAATAGTGCAGACATAGGGACTGTTCGTACTAGTCGCACTGAACTGGCCATCAGCAGTTTGGTTCCCACAACTTCAGAGTCGCCTGGTTGACAGCCCAAGAAATCTACCTGCAATTCCAGACCTGTCACAAAAGAAAGGAACTCAGTTCCACCCGAGCATAAACGCCCTGAACCTGCACGGGTGGCAAATGTCATCAGACTCATCAAGGAGACAAGCATTCATGAGAATCAAGCAACTCGCGTTGTCTGCAAATCAATCAGGAACCCAACCAACAGAATCTATGACAGCTAGTGGTCCAAATGGTTTCATTGGTGTAACAGAAGAAACGTCAATTCCGTCAATCTCCCTTTGCCCGAACTCCTAGTTTTCTTCAACGACTTGTTCAAAGAAGGCCTTAAAGGGTTCCACAATCCTAATCTACCGTTCAGCACTAAATTCAGTCTTCAAAGCAGCCAACAGCATCAGTATCCTTGATAAATTCAGAAGCAGAAGCAAGACCCTCATCTTTAAACAAACGGCGCTTTTCAGGGCCACCACATTTTACGAAAGAGATCCAAAACGCCTGTTAAAAAATCTGCTTTCTGAATAAAATGTTAGTTTGTGAACTTTATGGGGGAGCCAGCTCGTAACCCTAGGGTACATGTCACAGAGGTGCCCGCCACGTTTTTTTGATGAGGCCTAACTGAATGAAAAAATGTACAGGTAAAGTATATTTTCCAGCGGCAATTAGTACTTAAATTTGCTGCCCCCGGGTAGGGCCGGCTGAAATTTGTTCTATTGCCTAGGAAAATATACATTAACTCTCCCACCCTACCTCCCCTTTCGAGTCACCTCCTTGACCATATCGAGAGTAAAAATGATAACGTCCTTTCGCGTGTGAGGGCTTTTATAAGGAGGGATGCGCCCTCACATGTGCATTCGTGTTACCGAGCTGCTGGCTACAAGCAACTTGAAAACCTTTATGGAAATGCAGCAACATTCGAGGAATAATGCAAAAATTCACAAGTAATGCATATTTTCCTAGGCAATAGAAACAAACTTCAGCCGGCCCTACTCAGGGGCCAGCATTAAGATTTCCAGAAAACTGTAATTTGTGAATAAGGACTCCGCAGTCAAGTAAGCATCGTTTTGCTTTTCAAAAATAATTAAAGAGTCTGCAAATAAACTAGACGTATATTTAGCAAACTGACGAACCCAACTTGATACTCGACTTATCTGTTGCAAACTCTGCCCAGCTGGATTCGAATGCAAATATTTTACTTGCATACCAGCTTTCCCCCTCCCTCCCCCCATTTAGGGGTAAAATTTATTGTTTGGAAATTGACTATCAGCGTTATCTGTTACAAAACTTTGGCAAATTTTGGATTTTCGATACGTTAACATCATCTGCCTGCAATAATGGATGCCAATGCTTCACTGTTATCTGTTCTTTTGTGGGGCGGACCCAAATTACAGTATGTGTAGACTGATTCTGAGCATTACTATGAAGGTGTCCTCCTCTCCTTACAATAGGTGCTTACGCCATGCTATTCACTTTTGTGCAGCGTGCCATGAAAAGTTGTGAAATTATTTAGTAAATGGTGTAACAGAAATAACAGATGCCGTTCTAAATTGGGGTTTGCCTCATTTCACACATTTTTTTAATTATCTCACAGATGTTTACTCGTGTTTGCCGAACGAAGTTGCCCTCGAGTACGCTGAGCTGTCGCCAACTCTCGCAGTATTTTGAGAACATTACTCAGGTAATTTCAGGTTTTTATTCCTATAATTCTTACATAGTCTGTTAAAGCTACATTACTCGCTCATTAGGTTTCTCTGTCCGACAAAAGTTAGTTTAAAGTGCACTAGAACATGAACAAAATGCCCAGGACGCTGTTCTAGTTTGTCGAATTTATGTGGCAATTTTCTTTTCTCCTACAAGAATGAAATGACCAACAACTTTTTGTTAAAAATGCACTTTTGTGATAATTCAAAACACACTTTTCAAAACATGTAATTTCAAAACACATAATTCAAAACACATGATGACTGAGAACCAAAGTAACATTACTCACCATTAACACACTTATATTTAAACTCAAGCTGCTTTCATCCATACAGATCTCTAGACACTGTTTCGCCCTTGTTTGGGATCATCAGTTGAGAATATTTTTTGGATGAGAGTAAAGGCACCTTGCTGGCGTAATTTAATAAGCTCGACACCAGACTGGCTTTAGCTAAAAAACACAAGCTGGTGTCATGTGCTAATGATGGAGGATGTCACGAATACAACTTAACATCGGCTGGATACGCTTTGTAATAGCAAATGTAGACTTGTTAACTATTTGTTTCAGAGTATCTATTTTAAGCTGCGCAAGATGACGCCGTGTGCTTTGTGCAACCTCCAGTACACAGTAGAACTGCCTGACGACGACGAACTACAGGTACAAAAAAGAAAAGATTAACTGTGTTTGAGTTATTGGTTAATGGTGTGTACTAATAGCTTTTATTTGATGCAGGTGACAGTTGTAGGCATGGCAGTCGGCCTTGGCGATCCGGCTTTAGAACGGCGAGGTCCTGCATTAGCTGATTTGTCGCCAATGAAAGCAGGAGGCAAGTCCTCCCCCCCCCCACCTCCCACTTACGTTTCCATGAATGAGCAATCAAAGGTTCAAAGGTTGTTGACTGTAAATATCTTTATGATTTAGATTCAGATACAGAATTGATATTTAAAATGGAGGAGGATTTGCCAGCTGCCCGCCCCGCTATTCCACTCTCTCGGCCGTTTATCAAAAATCCGAGACCAACAACCAGGCTCAAAGTTGTCTACCATGTAAGAAGTTGCTCTTCATTATTTTCTTTGTTGTTTTAGTAGTATTAAATCTAGCCATAAAAACTTTCCCCTCGCTCATATTTTAATGACATCCTAAGCATTTTGTCAAAGATGTGTGCAAAGGTTTAATTCAGTTATTATATTGAGGTAGCCAAATTATTAAAAGTATGATATCTAGACAGGGTTTATACAAGTCATCTAGTTTGCATGTATCTTTTCAAAATTGTTAGGTAGTAATAAAATTGTCACACTTAACATAGGTAATCACTTGACGTAACTTGTGTGACAATGTGACAGTGGCGCAAGCTGCTATTGTATATCCATTTTTTGTACAACATTTTGTCAGGAGTATCAGCAAGGCTACGAAAGTTAGAGTACTTGATTATTGATGTCCTTCTTCCGTCCCCTTCACCCAACATATTAGCCTTACTTTAAGAAAACCCATTTTTTTAAAGTTTAGCTTTAGTTCCACAAATACCAAAGTATAATGAAGACATGTTTGCTTTCAATCAGAATTTTCAACCTTGAATAGGGCCTAGGTCATTTTTTTTTAATAGTTGTTGTAATGATGTCACTTCAAGCTGACGTATTAACACACTTCTCTCATGGCAGTACAACTGAGGTATCAGCAACACCCACACACTATGCTCCTCAACCTTTGGCAGCTATCATTATGTAATACTAGGATATGTAATCGGGTTACATGAAGTCATCTACTTAACTCTTGACTAAATTATTGGGATGTAGAAGAACCCAGCTACATTGTGATTTGGGCACAAATTATCATATTTAGCCCTAACGTCAACTGCAAAACTAGCATGTTAAGCGTGTATTTTCATAATAGAATGTTGTAGCGTTATGTGTGGAGCGTTATGTGTGGCTCCTGCAATAGCAGTTAACATTATTACTGTAAGCCACACCAGGAGTTCCGTTTGCAACAAGGCATGCTGGACAGTAACTTATATATTTATTTAACTCGGGCCAGATGTATGCCCACGGTACACCTTAATGGGGAGTTAGAGGTATACTGAGTGACAAGCTATAAGTTTACAAGAGAAAAAGAGCATGGTAACACCTAAATATTATTTCCCAGCAAGATTCGTCCACACATCTAAAGTGAGTGCCCACTGATGCTCATAGTGGATTACAGCTTGAACAAGTGTGTTACCCCTTGAACTCGTTGAAGTTGAGTGGCATGATAATTATCTGTTGATTCCACAAAGTGGAAAAATAATATTGCTTAAAACAGACGAATAAGAAGTCATCGTGGCTGAGCGATGAGAGAGCTCAGCCTGGTTGCTGGAGGTTTGCGGATCTGGTCGAACCCCTGGAAAGGGGACCTTGGCAAAGTCCCCGCCAGGACTGCCGGCCAGGGTAGCGTGAGAGGCTACCATGCTCCTTCAGCGGCTATAGGATGTATTCTGGCTAATTCTGGACAATCTTTCGGCCCCGACGATGATCGGAGGTTTCCCTGATCGAATCCACGGGCTGGCACCTCCCTTTACCAGATTTCTCCTCTTCTAAAAAAATCTGGTAATGTTCAAAATTGGGCAAGTTCAGCCATACAAGCATTAATTGCTTCGGCTGAAATAAGGCTCGCCAAAACTAATTTTAAAAAAAACTCTTGTTTGTGATAAAATCATCCTATTACACTTCCATGATCAGCGTGCTCCCTTCATTGTTCAATTTCCTGTCAGAGAAGTGCCTGTGTAAGTTCCAGTTAGCTTCTCCATATCCTCATTAAAACTGTCCAATGTTAGGGGGCTGGTTGTGTTTGTATTAACCAGACTGTCATCCTCTTGCTGCCGATGTGACGTGATAATAACTTTCGACTTCCGCCAGTGACTTTGGCTCGTAAACAAAGTTGATTGCTTTCACTGTTTAACTGCTGAGAATTGCTTGGGCAGTCAGCATTTCGACGCAATGTTTCATGTCTTTCAATTCTTCACGAGACAATTGCGGTCCTTCACTAAGCTCCCACTTACAAACGCTGAATAGCCCTTCACCTGCAGTCACTGATACTTTTGGGGCATTCTGGTTGTTAGGTGGTAAAATGCTGACATTTGTTTACTGACAGTTTGATGTTGTCAAGTTATGTTCTCGCCTGGCAAGCATTTTACAGTGCACTGTTGGACAGTTAATGATTGATGAATAATCCTGACGAACATCTAAACTAAGTTCATTAGGTCAACGTGCTTAGTCATAGTGTTTTCATGTTTTGCAGATACTAACCTTGGTAAAATCTTGTGCTGCCTTAAATTGCGTTAAATTTTTGTGCACTGGCATGAAACTCTTGATGATGCGAATACTAAAAATATACCAATAACAACCAGTTAACACTTCTTCGTTTAAGTGTGAGTTAGCATCATGTATTAAAGGCCAAGGCGAAGCTAACACCCCCCCCCCCCCCTAAAAGGCGGTGAGGTGAGAACAGTGAAGTAGTGGAAATGATGCTCACCCCCTAAATCATCATTTTTCTGCTGTAAAATTATGAAACGATAGTGGGGAAAATAAATTCACGCACTGCTTGCTATGCTTTTTGGCCCCTTCTTCCTGCCTGGGATAATAATGGGCTCTTCCCCTGTTAACTAACACCTACAGGACGGCCTCTCCTTCCCCTTCTGCACAGCAATTAAAAGGACATAAAAATTGTTTCAAACAAATTGTAATTGACGGATTTACTGTGATAGATGTACACAAGTAAGGTTAGAAAATGGATTATGCTTTATTTAAGCGTTCGCCCCGCATTTTTGCACAATTAACTGCAGTACCTTGTGTGTATTAACTACACGATTTGCAGTGCATAAATAATATTTTGCAGAGCTGTTAAAACATTTGATATGTTGGTTTCAGAGTGTTTTGAAGGGAGAACGATATGGCATCGACATCACCCCCCTGGCTGTCATTCCTGGTGCACCAATCGAGAGATACTTGGGCAATTTAAACTTCTTCTTTATCCGAGAGAGCACCAGCATTCGTGAGGTAAAAAAAAAACCCTGACTTTGAAGGAAGCAGCTATTTCAACTATATGCCTGTTGCCCTTATTTTTAGCCTCGTTGCATATTATGCTCAGTGTTGCGAGCTGAAACTAACGATACACCCACAACCAGCTGAAAGTATCTTTTATGTTGTCTTTGTGTAGAATGGTGGTTTAAGCGGCTTTGTGCAGAGCTTCATTGCTGAAGTGTTGGCGATTGTACGTGCACATGTAGCTGGTCTTGGAGGCAATGCCATGGTGGCGTATTTCATGACGGAATGTGTCCTACTTCACAATCCCCACAAGAACCAGGTTAGTAGAATTACAAAATAGTTTTCGATTTAGTCAAAGCAACATGTTAATTACTGAGTTGGTAACAATTCTTCAAATAAGGCATTATTAATTCTGAGAGCAGCTAGGGTGTGCTATACTCCAAAAAAAAGGAGCCGAGCCTTTTTGCAATTGGTACTTTACTTCCATGCTTGAAAGGTACAATTACCTTGCCAATTTTTTATTTTACCAATTTTGATACGCGAGTAAACCAAATTCATCGTCTTGCTTGACTAAAGCTTCCAGTGGTTCAAATTCTAGTAGCTTAAAACTCAACCCATTTTGAAATGATATCCTCTAAGTGGAAAACGACTTACTATAAATCATGTATTAACCCTTCGTGCCCATGAACGTCGTATGATATGACGTCCTCAATAATTGTCTCTGGGAGACCATGACCGTCATATGACGTCCATTAAGTCTCGTGATGGTTTTGTTGTCCGTTTCAGATATTTTTGTGTAATTTTTAGAAACCTGTGTGCTATTAAAAAAAGGGGTGTATTTGTTTTTATTAAAACACAACAAATTCAAAATTTGATTAAAGGTTTAACTCAGTCAACTTGGGTTTGCAGGTCGGCTAATTTTCAACAGTACCCCTCAAGTCTTCATCAAGCCCTCCAAGCTACTAGCACGTTACTAGCTTTCTCCATTCTGGGGAAAACGTCTTGACAATTAGATTCAGCTTCGAGCAGAGATAAATGTCCGTGGTTCTATCAGGTTCATGACAATCTGATCCAAATAGGGTGAAAGACGCCGTACAATGCGACATCTTAACCCCAGTCTGTACGGAGCTCATCCAGTTTCTGGTCGGGTGCCAGGTGTAATCACCGTGTCTTTTGGAAGACAACCTAACTCAATTATTGTTATCATTGACAGGTGGAGCGCCAACTAAACCTCTGAAATGGCGTTATCAGTCAGTCGCGCCTCCTCTCCTGCAGCTTGTTCAATACGGGGTGCAACTTCTCAGGAGATCGGTATGAACCCTAAACCTAAAGAATTTTCAGACATTCTGGTGTGGGGACTGCATGTTCCAACAATGCTGTGAAATCCTGTGACCCCTCGATCACCATTGACCACCTTCTTCGAACATCTTTCAAGCTGGTCTATCACCCCTTCGAAGGAATCCGTTCCAGCTTGAAAATGCCCTTCCGTCGATGCACAGAGAGTTTCTTGAAGGCGAGTCTTGCCATTTGGCATTATATGTCCAAGGCTTTGTCACCTATACTTTCCCCATCCTTTTGTTTGGTCGGATTTAAAACTTTACCCCTGCAACCCTCATCATAAAGCTTCTCTTGTTGTTTCATCTGACGCCTGAAACAGTCTTCCTGGGAAAAATGGCCACAGCCGTCTGCAGTAGGAAAATGACAGTCATTTCTGGGGAGAAGGGGGTACAAGCCCAATGGTGTTTTTGGTTCTTGGCCCGGTAGTACACCCATCGCAGGCGAATAGATACAATGCTCGATTCGTGCTTTGGGAGCCTACCTTGAGGGGATGGAACTTCCGACTGGGTGTTTGTCACTGCAGGCCCAGACCTCTCACCGGACTAATCTTCTCTTTAAGGGGAAAGTCTCGGAGACACTGTTGTCCAAGATGCGTTTTTGATGGAATGTGATGTAAATAGGATTTAGAAAAATGTGCAGCGAGTATGAATTGGTCCCTATCTGTTGAAAATCTCTCCAGAGGTGAGAGTGCACGAATTGAGAGTATTGGCATCATCCGAGACATTCGCGGCTGTTGTACCCCTTGACGGTGTAATTTCTGCGTGTAAAAACACTTTTATCAGTCATCACCTTCCTGATTTGGTGGGGCTGTTGATGGTCTCACCATGAGGGAACATGTTACAACTGGTAGCTTGTATGCAGATAGTAGTCCCAGAGCTGTGACTTGGACTAAGGAAACTATTGATGTGCTTCAGGTAGATACCCTTCTTCTTTCTTGTAACGTTTATTATTGTAAGGTTATATCTATACGCCTGGCTCAGGGTTCAGCTGACCCGCCTCCTTTTGGACAAAGTCAGCACAAAACTAAAGGAAGTACTTTTGGATAGACGTGTAAGCATTGTTTAAAAATTAAATAAGTTTTTACGTATCTTAAACACTTACCTTTAGTGAACCCACCACCACCATTTTTTAAGCGATTGCGGGAGATACATGTGGAAGGGCCTGCTAGGAATCAGCAGAGCACCACACAGTGGGGAGCCAATGAAGTTTCTTAAAGTGGAATTTAAGGTTTTTGACATGGAGCATGAATATAAACGATATTTAGCATAGAACTAAAGTTAAGTAGTTTTGGATAAGTAAAAACTAATTTTATCTTTAAAATAACAAATTTTACAGATAGTAAGGATCTGAATTTTATTCTAAAATTAGTTTTTACTATCTTAAAATACTTACCTGCAATTTAAATCCTCCCATCAACCGTGCAGAACTCTTGAGTGTTCGCAAGTGTTAGTAACATTTGGGTGGCATGCTATGCATTGTAAGGAATGCAGTGAGATGTCTCCTGGTGGGAGATTTTGGTATAGCTTCAAAATTATTAAATTTGGGAATTTGAGCATTAAATTTTAGGATATAAAATATCTAGTTTTACATAAAACTCTGTTTTGTTTTTTTAATTTATGGCCTTTTGAAGTCAGTACAATTGAACAATTTTATTTTTCTTGTTTCAGGGCCAGTGCCTCATCAATGTTGGTGGCGATGTGGTGCAAGCGTTCAACAGTATGCAAATCTTGACGCCACATTCTGCACCGCTCCCCGACACTACGTCTGCTGTGACATGCCGAGTGCCATTTCGAGGTAGCCCCAAAGAACCCAAGACTGTGCTAATTGGATCACAAGGTTAAGCTCCTTGCCCACCCCATCCCGATATTTGGGCAATCGTAACATATCACCTTTTGGCAAAAGAATCTCCCATGCATGAACTAACGTTACATGAGCAGGCACTTGAACATACCAAAGATAATTCAAGTCAGCATTTTGTAGTAACTTTTCTGTCACCATGCTTATAACCGTGACAACAATTGCATTACAATTCAACATTCAAGTGTTGTAAGGCCGTGGTAAAAAATGTCTTGGTTCACGGGTATTTTTTACAAGTCCAGAAAGTCACCCGGTGACTAGGCTTTTTTTTTTTTTTTTTTAATTTCTAGGCGAAATTAAGTAACATAGTGTCTTTTTCTTTTTATTGCGATTGTTGTAGGGTATTTCTAAACTATTTCAAACTACAACTTAACGTGATGTTTACTGGATAACGTGCTAAGCTCACTTGTAGTATATGAAGTAAACTTTTACGGGTAGCTTTATTAATTTTAGCTAAAAAAAAAAAAGTCACTAGGAAGGGCCTGAGAACCAATAACATTTTTTTCACGGCCTAATAAACCACAGCTTTTTTTTTAGCATGATGGACTGCATCATACACACACACTACTATTGGTTAATGCATGCAATAAAGTTACTTTTAACTTTTTGTAAAAGTTAGCATTTTGTTATTTGTTTTTTGTGCTGCGTTACTAATGTTATAATGTTTTTTTATGGCATTGTACGTGTTGTGCACTAAAATGGTGAGAAATCTTTAGTAACCGTCTTTTTTTATTTCTTTTTTTGCTGACATAAACCACATTATTCCGGTCTATCTTAAAAACCGGGGAGGTAAAATGAAGTTCTTGTGCGGTAGTTACATTACTTTATATTCAAAACACAATTTTGTTCTAACTAAAACAATAGGTTTATTATTTAGGGTTTGTTATATTTGTTTTAATCGAAATGCATAGTAAACAGGTGTTCAATCACTGATGGCTTATTAGACACAAGTGGGTTTTATTTTTCAATTTAAGAAGTAGTAATTGGGCCACATTAGTAGTCGTGTATAATTACGTGTCATTAGCTGTCAAACATTTCTTCACATAAACCAGTGTGTATTATGGTGGTGACAACCTTTGCTATCAAAATAACACAAATCTACGCAAGAATTCACATCGAGGACATAAAACATCCAGCAAAATTTTCGACACCTCCCAGATGCCGTCATCAGGCTTCTACTATGTCTTTACTGCAAACAACATCTTCAACTACTTTGTTTGCTTTGGAACAACCTTTGTTAAGCTCCCAGCCAAAGCCAGAAGGTGAGCGGAACAATTTTGCTAGGTAATGGGATGTTTTACATGCCACAACTGACATGAGCACGAGGCATCACAGGATCCTTGTCTTCCCGAAAATGCCTAGGTGGCTGAGGTCAGCCTTGAACCAGCGACCTCTTGCACCTGGTATAGTCGTTCTAACCTTCAGGCTACCTTGCATAGCGATGATAACCATTCTAACACTGGCGAACATAAACGGTTAATCAGCAACTTCCAACAATGGCCGGTTTTGTATTTCCAGGAAACATACCAACACATTTTCCCTTCTAATTGCAGGAATTTGGTTTGAATACACCAGTTAGAAGTTTTCTTTGCTTTTCCAAAGAAACTTAATATTTGTATGGCCTATTGGTTGCTGAGTTGATTAAAAAAATGTTACGGACTTGTTTGGTGTTAGGTGCATGTTTGCTCGGTTTTAAGCTGATTTTGAGACTTGCTTGGTACAATTCAGCTGGGAAAAAAAAGGTGTTCATTGCGACCATGTCGACACCCTCATCCGTCGCCATAAGTTAAGTTTGATAACCCACATTTATTTGAACAGACAAATTTTCCTAATTACCCAGGCGCACACACACATTCACTCCTAACAACTACCCAATCGGACAATAGACAGCACTTTTTAAGCTGGCAGCTGGTGTGTATATATGACCCAAGAGCCTGGCATATTAGAACGTACATACCTGGCTTCATTTGCTGGAGAGAAAGATGGCTGACCTGAGAACGAAACAAATATTCTATCAGTGACAACAAAACGCGTCTTTTCTTATATCTGAAAATAATTCCTTTTAGTTTCGGCTTAAATGACATATTTAATGCTCAAATGCCAAAATTTAATAATTTTGAAGCTATACCTATGGCTCTCCCACCAGACGGCATCATACTGCATTCCATAACAATACATAGCATGCCACCTAAACGCCACTATCACTTGGGCATTGTCTGTAGATGGTCGATGCTAACGGTGCTTGTAAAATAGGTTTATTTTATTTTTGGAAAATAGGTCCCAAGAATCAATCGAGTTTGCTTTGGAAGCTTTAGTGGTGTACTGTTTTGGAATGGTATTTTGTGTTACAAATTCCAGGCTGTTTGCATCGATCATTCTCCTAAAGAAATCAAGAAGATTTGCTTACTTGGAAGAAATCGGATGTATGTGCTAACCAATGTGCTTGTTCTTGTTGCTGCATGTCGAACGCTTTGTAGTATTTTGCGTAGTTCCTCGGACCAAGTGAGAAGTCCCGATGAAATTGCTTTCATGGCCATTCCGATTTTAGATTACTATTTAAGGATGGAAGAAACTATTTTATAATTCGGTGTTTCTAACATTCTCGGGAAGGAACCGGTTTTAATCGTGCGTGTTTCCATATTTCGCAAAAACTTAACTCACGTGTGGCTTCCTTCTAATTGTGACTCATACCCCCCGATTCACTCCAGTGCAAGAACACGTAGCTCGGCTCTATGGACCCCCAGACACCAACATAATTTTAAGATGCCCTATCGCAAACATGATTGCAGGTCTACAACGTTAAGTCACCAGGGAGGCCCAAACCTCAATGTCAGGGCAGCCAACGTTTTACATCTGGCAACAAGCAACCTTAACTCCCGCTTAGTCCACAAAAGTTCAGTCTCTACGGAATTAGTTGCGAGTCTTTCCAAAGTCACTGTAAACAAGCACGCAATTAATGGAAGATGATGAAAAACATTGTACAACCACAAAGATCACACAAGTGCGTGCAGCCGATTTTGTTACTTTCCTGAGTGTACCTCTCTGACTGGAGCACACTCGAAAAAGGCAGACCTTGCATGTCGCTCGAATCGGACTGATGAATGCGCAGCATCCTGTAACGCAAAGGTTTCACCACTTCTTATCCTATGCACATTGGAAGTGACAGCACCCCTTAACACAATGGAAAATTGGTTGGATCATGCGTCTTATGCGTCTAATCTACATTATAATCCTGGAGGCCGGCTAAAAGGAAGGCTAAAGAGAAGGCTAAAAGGAAAACCACTTCTCCCCTCCTCGCCCCCGCATTGCAAATGTGCTCTCCGATTCTACCTGCATGCAAACAGGAGGCAGGCATGAGTGGTCGATCAATCTGACAAGTCGTAGGGAAGAGTGCCGAAAAAATATCCTGGGAAAATGTCCTGGGAAATGTGTCCTTAAACTTAATTCATGACCGGCCCCGTGCATAGCACGGGCTTCCTCTAGTTTTAGATAAAATACAAACATTTTAATTGGGTAGGTATTCAGGGATAAAAATTGATTTATCTCTTTCAGGCTGAGGAATGAGGCAATCTAACGTTTTTTTCCTGCGCTTGTCTACTGTTGCTCATCTTTTGTTTGCAGTACTATTAAGCCTCACTTGTTAATCCTGTTAAAATGTTACATACTTACATTTTCAAAAACTTATTTTTTCAAAAGGTTTCCTGTGTTACTTTCAATTTTCATCATTAAAACAAGGCTATAGAAGAACTTAAATCCTGCGTCCGTCTACCTAACAAACCTTTTGACCATCGGCTAAATGCAAACCACCCAACCAATATGTCATAAATAATATTGCGTATAGTTTGCAGAAAAAATACACTACATTAATTTTGATGAAAGCTTAAACATTAAGCCCTTGTGTTAGTTGCCTTGTTACTGTCGAATAATAAGTACAATAAACATGACTTTTGTGAGGTAATGGTTAATAATAATAATACACATTTGGCTCAGCCCACGTGGCAAACTACATTCTTGTGGGGAGGGAGGGGCTCCCTCCCTCCAATTAAACGTGCCTCCGCCTCGCAAATCGTGTGTTGTTAAATCTTAACCAGAAAAAAAAATATGTTGTTTAACCTACACATGATCACTAAAACATTGGAAGAACTGTGTTAGCTGCGCTTTTGACAAATCATTGCTACCAGGCAAACAAGAATAGTACATTGTCTGAAATAGTGTATCCATGAATACTAAATACTGATTTTCCGGTTGAAAATTCGACTGACGCTACGTTTCTATACTTTGGCTGCTTGTCATAGCAACTCACTTTTGGTGGTACGTTATTGTTAGTGAGTCACTATCCTTGAATAGCCAGTCCCTAATAAAGATGGATTGTAATGGTTTGTTAATTAAGCAAACACCTTGGCTGTTATGAACCCTACAAAGTACCATATGTGGTCTGGTAGTAGGTTATTAATGGACCATTTATAGTACTTGTAGGGTTCATAAGGTTAAATACGGTTGGGAGTATTCGTGTCACGTGCAACGTTACTAAGTATTCATTCGTTATCAGCTGTCTGAAATTGTCATATGTTTTTCACCAACAATCAGTTTTTCTGATGCAATTTCAGCCCGATGACCTTCTAGAGACATGAACATAATTCAAAACAAGAAAGAAATAGTATGACCAATTTAAGTCTGCTACACCAGTTTGTCCTACGTTGGCTGTGCAGCATGGTTCAGTGGTGTCTGAACTAGCTGTTAGAGTGCACATGATCAAAGAAGCGTGTAATGAACTGACTTGATTGTGGAATTGTTGGAACTGTTTAGGGGAAGATTAGAGAGTAAAGATTGTACGGGAGATATGCCGACCTAATAAGTTGGGTTAGTTTTAATTTTCATTTATACATACTAGGGAAAGATTGGAGGGAGTTTAAAAATTTGCTTAATGCTTATTAAAACAAATCAAGAAATTGAAAGCCAAGGTCTTGAGAACTGCAGGTGTTGATCCACACACATCTTTACCTTGGAACTTTTTTCTTCCTTCACTGCAGTAGAAGCAGCTTCGTAATGAGACAGGTCTTTAAAATAAACAATCAAAATGATTGGTCTGTGTGTTACACCGTACGTCATACGTGATGTGTCAAAAGCCAATGCCTCGATTGGTGTAGTCACTTTCTTTTTCTTCTTTTTCGCCTAATGATAAAATTTGGGCAGATTTAAAAAAAAAAAACTAAATTTGGGTAGATTCCACCACAGAAATAATTTTACAGTAGAACATCATTTACCTGAACACCATGATTATCCTAACAGTGATCAAAAATTTTCACAAAAAGTTTCCCAACAAGAACAAGAAATTGAGCTTGTTGTCTCTTGTTTCTTGGAGCAATTTGAGCCAATAATTCCTCTTTCGAGGTAAAGCAAAGTTCCCAATACTAAAAACCACTCAAATAAAAATAGAATTTCTTCATTTTGCCTGTAGTATGAACAACCCTTGGTCCTATTTAGTCATGAAAATGGAGGTTCTAGTGTACTTTTCATTATTTGTTTTTTGCATGACCAGATTGTTTGTTTTAAAATTCTTAGTCATATTGTCACAGAATAAAGTTTGCATAATCTAGCAACGTCTAGCACTACCTAGCACTTGCTTGCATAAAGCGAAGGAATGCACAACGCCATTTCATTTAACAAAATAAACAAGCCTTGTGCCTCCTTAATTATTGAGTGAAAATGTTGTATGCTCTCGTGCACCTGGAAGCAAGCTGAAAAGTTAACTATATGGCTGCCGCTAGATGCTACCATAGTAGATTCTTACTATTTGCTGTTGGTGACAATGTGTCTTTAAAGACACGATAAAAAGGTAGACAGGAGTGTAAACCTGTAAGACATTTTAGGGACGTTG